>JAAXYX010000107.1:0-68047 GCA_036851915.1 Ptenothrix huangshanensis | reverse complement strand
TTATGGAATTCGATTGGGGTTAGATGTAGATAATTACCATGTATATGTGCCGGCTTCATGGGTATTAGTACCTACCATATTTTTAGGCAGATAGATACACACTCTAAGCTAATTAAAATCACTTGCAATTTACACAACTATAATACATAGGTGTAGCAATTGGTAATGAGAAAACTTGCGATGCACTGATTGCACAATTTTTCCCTGAAATCGAGAGAGTAGACCACTATAGGTAACATACATTTTACCTCCTGTGATTTTCACATGTCACATTTGACTTTACACGGAATCTGAGTCCAAAGGAGTGGGAAGGAGATGAGAAGGACGTTGAATGGTGTGCGTGCTAAAAACACCGCTACATCGTCTACGATACTTTTTTTACGGCTCGAAAATATTAACAATTTATTTTACTTTCATAGCCAACTGCAATTCATCGTGATGATGTTTGAAAACTTTTTGATTTCCACTTGCCCTTTCCAATCACTTCTTTGCCACTTCTTTCCTCAGTAGCTTACTTTCGTATCTCGTCTGACGTTGTGTAATTAGCAGTGTGTAGGTATGTAACAAGTAATTAGTTACACCATTTTCATGTCATTTAAAATCCATTTTTCTCTCCCTGCCCATCCACCAGACTCTCCTACATATGTAGGTACCTATGTTAAAATTTCAAGAATATTGTCACAGCTTGAAATTGTACAATTATAGTTACAACTTTAGACATAAGACATACGTAGCAAGCTCAATCCTAGTATTGCTAATGTATCTGAAAAACTCTAATTCTCCGCATAACCTTATTAGTATCAAGCAAGTCTCTAATTGTAAGCTACTTATGTCTGGCCTAGTAGAGGAATCAGGATGATGGAATGTCTCCTTATTTCACTATAGCTACATACCTACAAATATTTCGGAAATTCCTCAGAATCTTGCCTATAGATGTGGATTAAGTTCCATGGGGCACTGTGAGGAAAGAGTAAAATTTTAATCAAATATTTAAAACAACTGTGGATACGTTATAGATACATACAAGTTAGGCCCAGTACCTAGATATTATGTGCATATTGATATTGCTATTGCTATTGCTATTGCTATTGCTATTGCAGGAAAGAGAGTCAAGTGTAGTATGTAGTTGTGGGCATCCACTCCATACACATAATATATGTAACTACTAGTAGATGTGCAAGTTCCTTGCGTCGATGGAATTGCTAAAAGGGTCCTGCTGTTTCCCGTCAGTAACACTACTACTTCAATTAAAACTCAGCAATTTTGATTGCACCCGGGTGATGGCAAACAAACTGATTTATTCCCAAATCTCCACTCCGCACTCCACCTAAACGTTTACCCAGTGTAATAAGACCATGCCATGCCATGCCATGCTAGGCCAGGCCAGGCCAGACCAGGCCAGGACGGGGCCCAGACGCTAGCAGTAGGCAGAAGGGTATGAGTGTAATTTGAGTTGGTAAATTAGCATAAGTAGCAGTTGGTGGGGTAGGTCCATACTAGGAAAATAAAAAGTTACCTGTATATCTACATGGTACCTACGTAGCTATAGATAGACTTTATAAAAAATTAATGAATCTGAACCAATCTTGAAATGGAAATAGAAGCGCCACACAATTCTAATATTTCCGCCATGTCTATTAAATATATTTTTACCGGAGCTCCCAGCTGAAAGAGTAAAAGCAGTAGGCGAACCAAATACTAAGGCAGGTAAGTGGATGGTACGCGTACACTTATTACGATTAGCGGTAGTTATCCAGTTCCCGAAAAAGTGTTCACATTTGCTAAAGTTGCCACCTACATCTTCCATTACATTCCGCAAATGACATGATGTGGAGTTGACCGTAAATTACATGGGTAGGCATTCTTTGAATTACACACTTGTTTTCCACAGCCAAAAGGTTGTTTATTTAGTGGAGATTAGATTGTAGACAACATGAGGACAACCAAGAACATTTTTCGGTCACAAACTTTAATCCGTTCAACTGAAAAACCGAATTGTGGGTAGGAGGTCTGTAGAAGTTGGAGTAATGTCGTTCCTCTCTACCTCTTTTTCGCAAAATTCAGTGTTAATAAACACACGGTCGACCAGTAGGTACATTTATTAGGAGCGTATTGCAACTGCTCCTGCCCATTGCAATTAATTCAAGTGTAGCCCATAATGAAGTGGTTGGAAAGTACAAGCAAGTAATGCTATTAAATAAACTCAAACCATTTTGAATGCTTTCCTAACTTTCGATTTAATTTAGTAATTCAATTATTTCCTTATTTCCTAGTTAAGGCACACAATGCCGGTAATAGTAATGCTTAAGAAGTATATTAGCGTCGTTGAACAAGTGGTAGTCTGTAATTATGTGGTTGTGGGAAGAGACAGAAAGCTTCTATCTACAGGGAGGAATTGCATCAGCTTTTAGTACCTCCAGCCTCCATGTCCTCCTTCACCAACTAACTACTGGAACGGACTACAAATACTTAAGTGTACATGTATGCCTTAACACTTTTTGAAAAGTGTTCTTTTCCATTAGCTAAATAGGGAATTCAGTTGACGCGGAGTTGTTATATATTTATGATATGTATTTTCTTTGAGAAGGGTTCGTATGAAAATATGCATAATAGGTACGTATGTTTTGCCTTTATCGGGGATTTATTAGATAGCAGCCTTTGCACGTTTCCCACGAGATACAAGAAAAGAAGAATCAAGAGAGATATTAGAATCTCCGGTATAAATCTGGTAATGAAGGAACGAGACTGGAATTCCTATCGAGCTAACCTATCTCATATTGTGGCAGCCCAATGCCCAATGTGGTTTTCTACTATTCTGACTGTTTAATGTCATATACTCGCAAACTGAAGCTGAAGCGTTGCTCAGGGACGCAACGGAAGGATGTCGCGTCGCAGCCGTAGCTCTATACAGTAGTAGTCAAGTTGGACTTGACCTTACAAGTCTCAAATGATATTCAATGTATCGTTTGAATCATTTGCTGTCCGTGCGACCCTACACTTACGTCAAGATTTATGACTATAGATGCAAATCAGATTAACTTGCTGCTGCATATTGTTCAATTTTCCTTCCACCAGCAAAGCACATAGCGGCATGTTTAACTATGCAGTTTGCATTCCCTTACCAACTTACCACCACTGTATGTATTTCCATCAGCTCACATGTACAACTATTTAGGACTGTAGAAATTAATTGCTTTCCTAAGACAATTCTTCTCTCTCCCACCCGAAATACGATCTGCAATAAAAACGAGCATGAAGCAGGATTCACTCACTTAGTTCTCTACTTGTTCTCTCCCCTCTCCTCACATGTTTTCCTCTTCAAGTAATTTATTTTTTAGCTCTTTATGTATTTTGTTAAAAAAGTAACTAGCTTTTTCAAGGATCATTACGTCCTTGTTGTATTCACGGCTTGAATTGAGCTGAATTGCTGAAAAAGCACATCATAGATTTCAGCCTGACGTCTTTACACTGCACAAGGTCTTGGTTTCAATTGACTGAACTTGAGATAAAGGTAGTAAAGTTAGTTATACTGTCATAACAGCTCTCCTTAAAGGTATCTCATTCAGTCAGTTAATTAAACCTTTGACTCTAATATTCCGCCATCACGATAAACATAACTACTGGAATGTAGGAGGAGGATGAATAATCGTGTCAATGCCGTGGCATTGTGAAGTAGCCAATATACATAGGTACCTTAATACCTTTGATGACTACTCGTGAGTGAATACAAAATTAAGTGCTGTAGTGCAGAGTAGAGCACTGTCATCGTTCACCTTGATAGTAATTTCAACTTGGTTTTCAACGCTATGAACATTTTTTTAAAAAAAACTCAAAGCAAATCATGGATTCATATTTCATTGCCATTTTTGTCTTTAGTGCAATCCCGCAATATGCTGTTGAGTACGTTATTTTCGTAGTTCTCTTTAACGCATTTTGATGTTTACTATGTGACAAAATTTACTATGAAAAGTTGATGTGAAATAGAGAAATTGAAATATGAATAGGCACAGGGTAATAAATCGGGCTTACCCCTAATATTAAAATAAAAATCATTCTTAAAATCATTCTGATAACTTTTTAAAAAAAGTACTACAATTTCAGATATTTTGTTTCTTCTAACGTACAAAATTGTTGTAACGAGAAAATGAGAACCCTTTTTACAACTTTTTGCCTACATTTAAAATTTGTATTATTATAGTGTTAAGAAGTATTCTTTTACTTGGGCTTCCCCTGTGAGTTGAGAATCTACCACTGAAAATGTCAAAATAAATCATGGAGTAATACAAGTAATATAGGAAATGGAAAGATTGAAACCTTGAATTGATGTGACCTTTGAAAATATCACGCAAAACTAAAAAGCGGAAATACAGGACAACGATCCCGATCTCGGTTTCCCTATGACTTCCTTACTCAATCTTTACTTTACTTACACTCAAAAGCAACTTACACTGAATGATACTAATCGTAAGATTAGGTGCCAACGCGGTTATCATTCGAGTCAAATGAAATTTAATAGTAAGAAGCTCAAGACCACAACCATAACTGTAATCCGCGTGGGTTGGGGGTGTTTGTGTGTGTAATGCGTTTGAGATTGCATACCTATGTATAAGGAAGGATTTCCCTTTTGAATACTACCACTACCAGTAACAGCAACAACACCAATACTAACAGTTTCAAGGTTCGATTGTAAATAGATACACAGTGTAGATACATACATACATGGACAGCAAAGGAAAGTGGTAATATGGAGACTTTGAGTACTTGCCTGTCACTTACTACACTTTAAAATGACTAAACTAAAAGTAATTAAAATTTTGCTCTCTTCTTGTCTCACTTTCATTTCCCTTCACTTCCATTTAATCAAGACAGCGAGAGACGAGCAGTGATTCGTCGTGTGGGAATTTGTGCATGAATGTAGGTACCTATAGGTACGTGGTAGAGGGTATTCCAGAAATAATCCACAAGTGTTTCCTTATAGAGGTTGAGGTTCGATTATCTGAGTTAAATCACTCCGAACCAGACACTAGCCAAGGCCCAAGAGTTAGCTAAGATTTGGGTTCTACAGAGAAAGTTTTATTCTTGGATGATGACGATGCCGATTTTCTTGAACGCCTATGAGGTGTTAAGGGAAAGCTAATCAACTAACTTTGAGATGGTATTACTTTTCCCTTCATCATCTTTATTTCATTAGGCATGTGTTGTCTGTTTCTATTATCAAGCGCTTTTATCTCGTTCTCTAAAAAAGTTCAAGTCAACACCAAAACCAGAAATAATAAAGTTATGCAATGAGGTACCTACATTAGTTAGGTATGTAAAAAATAAATAGATACACTGTAAAAACTGGTACATCTCAAAAGCTAAAAATCCCTTTTGTATTTGGTATAACTAAGAACGCAGTTAGGATGCATCTCAGGTTCATCTACAACACATGAAATAGCATCTTGCAGTCTCTTTGCATGCTTTTTGACGTTCTTAAGATGCATTATTATACTGCGTTCATAATTATACTAAATACCAGCAGGTTTTTGGCGTTGTAGTTGTATATTTTCTTGTTTTAAAATTTTTGAGTTTTTATAGTGTGCATATTACATCAAATCTCTCATTCAAGTCAAGTCTTCACCCCCTCCCTCATCTGATTTTTCTGTCTCGTCATTCTAAACACTACACCGACAATTTGTAAAAAATATGCACATTATTATATAATTCTTTTGTCACTTTTGCGTCACCCTCTCATCGTGTAATGTCATGACATGCAAGGGCCATGTCAGCTGCAATCATAATAAATTAAAATAAATTGCGATTGTCAACTAGAGCACGATCATGATCATGATCATAATAACAATAAGGATCATCAAAGGTTGGTATGATAGCAGGAGAATTGGGAGGATAGTTGTGCATATTTAGACCTGAATCCGAACTGCTCTCAAAATGATTTGGTATCTACTTCACAATGCCTAACATACGTAGGCAATTAAATGCACGTGAGGGTAGTACTAATGCAAAAAAGAATACTTCAAAAGGGTTCCTCGAAATAAATACTACCGTATTCTTTATTTCGTGCTCGACGGCTCTATCAAATTGGTAGGACCCATGTTGCGGCATGCACTTGACACGCAATTATGTCCAGATGACAGTACAGTAAAAATTACTTGTCGTTCCGGCCCCACCATCTTTTGGGTGTGAACGGGTTAAAAGGCATGTGAAGGGAGAATACGTCATGCATAGATCATTAAGATCAATTCTTAGGTAATTGTGTGAGATAGAAGATTGTTCCTTTATTCTGTTCAATGATCAAAGTTATTGGGGAATGTGTGACTAAAGGAAAACTCTGTGACGACAAAGCAAGTGCAGAACTAGCGAGGTACTGGCCAACTATAATTTTTCCCAACGAAATCCTGCCTACCAAAAAACCAAGTCATTTCGTATTCCAAGAAAAGGAGAAGGTCTTGTGCTGTCTTATGTTGTCTTGTCTTGAGAGATGAAAACATGGATGGGAAGCAACCAAAACTCCTTTCATTCGATAGTTAGTGTCTGGAGCTGGAGTGGAGTGCATTTTGGTTGGTTTCTTGTTCCAAAATTATTAAGGTTTGTACATACATGAGCATATAGATGATGTTCAGACTTTTTGATATTTGATAAGGAAAACCTACCTACTACAGTGAAACTTCGTTATAACGACACCTCATGGAACCGATTGGTTTGGAAGTTATAGGGAGGTGACGTTAGAAACTATAGCATCCAGACGTTATAGGGTGATACAAAAATGAACTACGTGCTACAGTAATTTTGTGTTTTTTGGAAATCAATAGACGCTTTATTGTATTATATAAAGATTAAAATTATCTCTTCGGTTCATTCTCCGTTGTCTACTTTTAAAAACGATTGAATAAAAAATAAATAATTTTACCCGCAGAGACTTCCATTTATTTGGACTATTTTTCTGTCCTGCGGGTAGCAAAGAACACATTCATCCGTTATGAAAATAAAACAAGCAACTAATAATTAAAAAGCAATCAGCCCTTAAAACCTTGAAGCAAACAAACTTCAAATACATAAAATGTCTAATCACAGCTAATCTAATAGGGCTTTATAATGATAGACACTTTTGTTGGTTATTTTTTAGAAATAAAAAAATATTGAACTAATGGCTGCTTGAGTTTCTTTAGCCTAGCCTTCTCAACAAAGTTTTTGATTCCATGTAATGCTTTTGGATCATCCTCATCCCTGTTAACAAACCAAAGTTTTAAATCACTCAAGTGGAATAACGCTTCATGCATGACGTTATAAAGTTTCCAATTTAAACGTGAATGCAACTGTGGGGCAGGCTGCAGCATAACGATATGGCGAGAATGTCGTTATAAAAAGTGACGTTATAACCGCAAATTTAACATGGGGAGGCATAGGCTTTTTGACGGGGATGATTACATTACACGTGTCGTTATAGCGAAAATGAGGTTATATCGGCTGTCGTTATAACGAAGTTTCACTGTATATCTTGTTCATCAGAATACCACATGGCAGAACTGAATTATGATCACCCAAAATGTACCTATACTATGCAGCAGTTATGATTTATCAAGGCGTAGAACAGTAGCTATTAGGTCATTACCTTGGATCTCTTCATTAAAAAAAGGCGTTGTCTGGAGCTATAGACATAGGTCAGGTTGAAAGGGGCTAATGAGCAACTTGAAAAACATACGGTATGATTTAGCATGGAAATTATGTTCGCAATTTTGAAAAATACGCGAGTAGGAATTCACAACTTTCAATTACACTGACTCATGAAGTGATGTTTCACCACTTTCGCAAAGAATTACAAGACTAATAAGACCCAAAACTGCAGTACTTTCTACCTTCATGCTTTACTACCCAGCTAATTTGAAATTCCTTTTTTTCCAGTGCCCCAGAATAAATAGAAGCGATGTACTGTAGCCTGTAATTACTTAATGAAATTTTGAAGTGCTGTGTGCTTGAACAACGTACCTTTTCTAAGTACGATGGTTGGAATGAAGTTCAATATTACACTAAGCATGTTCGCATGTAGGTACCTATTTCTTTCTATACTTGTCAGCGACGAAGGTGCAAAATAAGCTATTTGTAGTCCGTTTACGAGAGAAAGAATTACTTCAGTATGGACCAGTACTTGACATGGATTTTCCAGAGAAGTACGAGGAACAAGAACAAAAACAAAACTGAAAGTAAATACCGATCTGCTTATCTACATACATAGGTATTCAGTACTTAAGGTGTCCTCGTAAGAAAGAAAATGTGTGTAAGTTCTTAATTTAATGATAAATATTCGATGCTAATATGCAAAAGTCTACTTTGAACGGCCATTCTTTTTTGGAGCTTGAGTAAAATGCAGCAGCTTAGATTGTAAGACGAATCACTCTACCCAAACTCCTCGGTTTCATTATGTGCGGTCACGAATATCTTTCTTCTTACTTGAGCCCACTGACATTCACGTAGTGCTTTCACTTAACTTTCCCTTTTCTTATTTTCACTCAAACACCAATCAGGAATGCCAACGCTTGTATATGACTTTCGTCGTATACCTAAATACCGACAGGGGTTAATTATCAGAATAGGATTTTCACGTTGCAGTAGTTATAAGTAAAAATAAAAACTTAGAAATCATCCACCGGGGGTTCTAGCAGTTTTATCTTAATTAGCATGGATATTTTGAGTATAAATGCCATTTGACGTTTCTCTTTTCAATGTTCGTCTTGTCAAACTAGTACCCTAAAAAAGAAAGGGATAGCTTAAGTTTAGAATTCGTAAAGCGGTAGAGAGCGCAGGAGCTTCCAGTAAAAAATGCTACGTAGTTTTTTTTATATGCAGGTGTTTTCAGAACTGCATTTTCCTTTGTCAGTAGAGTCTTTTAAATGGAAACAAATACTAATGGAGTTAAAGGACTACAAGTACAGATGTCCCATCTCTTCCTCCATATTTTTCAAGGAAGCTTAGAATCCATTTAAGTGAATGTCTTCCAACCGCATTTATTAAATGACTCTGATGAAATGCACAGCCGTCACAGGGCTCTCTGGTAATGTTAATTTGATAGCTACTGTCATCGCCACCAAGTGAAGAAGGAAATTGTAACTAAGCAGTGCAGTGCAAAGGGGAAAAGTGACACAAAGCCAAGTAGGTAATCATTAGTGACAGGGATTGAAAGCATGTACCAAATATAACTAGATGCCAATATATTCAAATACACATGCACGTGTGAATTTAAATTCTTTTTGCTTCTCGTTAACGCTAAGATGTTCGCTTTGTGTTAAAGATTCAAACAAATATGAAAGTAAAAGCTTATATAAAATATGCACAGGGGACCTAAACGAATATGTATAGGTCTATGAAGACGAATAAATGTGACGGCATTTAATTCTTGCCTTCTTGCATCAATCAAGTTGAAATACGATTGTTAATCTTGCTTGGGAAAAGTAAAAGCTTTACAAATCGCGATTTTTGAGAAGTTATGTGCGCAATATCTTTTTTAAGCTTCTTCAAGGTAAATTTAAATTCAATTGAGACACCACTGGAATAAAATCTTGAATATTACAGACAAAAATACTTGGAATACGCTTAAAATAAAATATGAAGGTGGGATGATTGCATTTATATTCCGAACTGAGAGAAAAGAAAAGGCGTATGTAGGCTACTAATTTGATTTGGGTAGGTAACTCGATTATTGTTTTTGTTTAAAATTCCTTCTGCAGTCTAGAAAGCCCACACAAAGTTACTAGGCCCTAGTTCTCCTAAACACTTTCCAAGAGGACAATTATGGTTAACATACAATTGTATTGTACGAGGACGTCCTCATAATTTCAAGGCTAGTTCAAACAATTACTGTACAATGTGGGTATTTGAAGAAAGCAGTCGGAATTCCGAATGCACAGGTCTTCGTTAATCTTCCTACGTTGGATGCGTCATCTGGATTATTTTGTATAGATTTTGACAATATTATGGACCCTTATGCGAAAATATTGCGTAGATGGGTGAAAGAGCGTCCTTGGAGTGTTAGTATTGCATTGCAGTAGGTACTTAATGTAGGTAGTTACCCACCTACCCACTCAGTATTTTCCTACTGTTGTGTCGCAGTCGCAGGCTAGGCCAAGTCTAGCCAGGGTAAGATGAGAATTGATAAAAAGTGGTATGCACTTGTAGTAAAAGCTTCCAGTCAATGTCTTTCCAGTCCAAATTAAAGGCTTCAGCCTGCAATAGTAATGCATTCAAGCATAAGTACATAACCTACCTACTTGCAACACAATGCATTCAACAATCCATTCTGATTTCGCAGGAGCATTTTATTCATTCATGCAAATTTTCACGGTCCGGATTTCAGGGCAGAGGCAAAAGCTGAATGGTTGACAAGTTGCTGACTTTAGATTTATGAATGCGATTGTTTCACATCAGTAATCAGACTCAGGAACTCAACTCCAAGCACTAGTGAATGCAATAGCGTTGACTCTGAAGCTAGGCTATTCAGAATCCGAAGTTAGTTATGAATAATGTGTCTGCAGAGAGCCAACAAGGTAGAAGCAGCACATTAGTAAATAGATTATAGATGTAGTTGAAATATTGGAGCCAATGTCAAATGGTAATATTGACCCTACAAAAAGGCAAGTAGGATTTAAAATTCAACACTTTTCAGTCTATCCCAGGAGAAAATGTTACGCTGTCCATTTAGCTTTGTGTTGCACATTCCATTCAGTCTAGAATAAAGATTCAGAGGCTCGCGAGAGGATTGAGAATCAAAAAGTCTTCCGAATCATTGTGAATCTACAAGATACTCCGTGTGTCATAACTTGACTTCCTAATATAATTAATAATGATAAGGTACTTTTGATCAAATTTCACTCGACATATCATATACATACCGCAGGCAATTAGATGGCTTAAAAATGTATGATAGACAAGTTTATGCAAAGTGGGATCATCACAAAAAACGATATACATAGATACTCATTGTCATCGTTTCCAGCACACATCTTTAAACAAAATCAGGGTTCTTCTCCAGTCCGGCAATCTTTCAATTTGCTCATTCAATGAGTTTTCCCCGCGTTTCTATTTTGAAGGTAACCATACCTACGTATCTACATATGTTTCCGTAGACTTTTAGCTAAGGCCCAGCTCATTAAATTCTAATCCATTTTAAATTACATCCTAGAGATTTAAGTTGCAAGTCTTCCTGACTTTAACTTAACTCAAGCTCGACATTTAAAGAATTGCAGTGAATGTCAAGTCAGCTGTAAGTAAATGAAGGAAGGATTAAAATTCATAATATTACAGGATGTGCCCAACTATTACCTTCTTGTACTCACACGTTTGCCTTTCTATCTTCTATTTATTCCCATCACGAACCAAAAAAGAGCTTCCTTGTAATGTCTTCAAGTAAGAGCCAAGAGCCCATTAGACAATCCATACTTTTTTATCCGCCAATTTTGTGGGAAGAAAGAGACAGAGGAAGAACGTGTTGGGAGCTCTGGCAACTAACCGGTACATGTACTGTGTACAGTAAATGACTTATTCAGTGCTCCTCGATTTACAGCCAGAGAGTCTACAAGTGTACGTAGGTAGATGACTTCTATAATGCAAGGTTTAAGTCCTGCTTTAGCTTATAAGTACCAAGGTGCATACAGGGTGAAATTCACCACGATCGACTCGACACTGAGTGGGAAAGTTCTGCTGTAACGAAGCTTCAAATGACTTACACTTTTGAGCTTGGGTTTCACATAAGTGCCTACACGTGTGTTTCCGTCCATCCTTAACACTAAGGTACTGTTTGAGATAGGTAGGAGTCACCCCACACCCGGCCGTATTATTATTAGACTTCTTTGAACAACATTTGATAGGGGAATTATGAAGCTAATTGTGTGCTATGATTCATTAATACACTAAAAATAACGTTTTTATTATCGTTTAAGTGAGTTACACGAACCTAATACATGTATCTGCGTTTGTTTGTAAACGTTTGATGAAAATCGTTGATTTGAATTTTGAATTGCAGGAGCATTCTCCATTCTGCAAAGCAAGACAAGAGTTCAGTGAAAGCTTCTAATCCGAAATGCAAATAACAACAACAATAGTGATAAGCTTGGCTTCTCTGGTCGTGATATTGCTACCTGCACAAGCATTCCATCTGGAATCGAAACCGCCATCTCCAAAGCTTAATCGACACGTTCGTGCAATTGAATCTGCTCCGCTTCAGCCCCAAGAACAACAGCAACAAAACTCACAGCAGCGGGATCAGCAGCAGCAACAGCAATTATACGAAAGACCGAGGGAGTTAGATTTCCTAGATGAGCCATTCAGGATGACAAGTGACAGTTCAGGAGCCTCACGTTACCTGTCTGACCTTCCATTGGACAAAAGTCGCATCTTCTCTCTCACTCATGACCGGAGTCCAACCAAGTCGACTGGTGGACGATGGATGCTTGGACACATCGGTGGTGGCTACCCCCGTGCTGCCAGAGCTGACAACTTTATTCGCTTCGGTCGCTCTTTCACATCGGGCTTTGGAAGCAACATGAAGAAAAACAATTTCATCCGGCTTGGACGAGAGAATCCAAGACAAAATAATTTTATTCGACTTGGTCGAAGTGGACCTTGGGACAGTTCCGAAAAGTATCTACCCAAAATCGGATACGTCCCTGACAACTATTTCTATCCTACCGGATCCCATTGGTCTCGGCCCACAGACGTTGGTTTGGGTTTAAATCAAGAATTCTCCACTCCCTTCGATGAAGACATGGTACCTTCCATCTAAACAAGCACATTATTGTCCTAATCACTCGAACAGAGACATAGTATTGTACTCATGTAGCTCGGCAAAGAGTGCAGAGACAGATTCTGACGACGATAAAAATCTCTATTTCGTGTTTCTGACTTATGATGTTGTTTTACAATTTCCTTATCGCCACTAATTAATTTCCATCAACGATGATTATTATAACGGAAATATTTTCGTATCCATCACAGAGTTTATGACTCACTATTTGGCTGAATTGGTGTACTAGACAAAATCATTTCTTACTTATTAATATCTTATAAATTATAATTTTTTAACATTCTAGAACATTTAGAAGTGCAAGATAGATAGTCTATTGAAAACAGATTCTAAAACTACAATTACGCATTTAGGTAGACTAGGAACAACTACATTATTGCATACCCTTGGGCTTGTAATTGTAAATATTTTCAATGTCATATAGTTCTAGATAATTCTTTTCCCCTCGCCATACAGTTAACGAGCATGTATCATACATACACCCTATCAAATCATGACCTGGTCATACGTGATCAACTACTTCATTACACATGTATCTTATGCACCTTGATTTCTTTTTTCTCCTTTATAATTAGTGGCCTGAAAAAATTGTGGAGTGTGGTTGAAACACTCAAGTACTTGTCCTGATATTGATGAATAAATTCTATAGCTTTGAGAAATTATGTGTCAGCATTACATACATACTAACTTACTACTTTGAATTACTTAAGGGAAACGAATCAAGTCATAAAAATGGAAAAAAAACGATCGATATTTCTGCTTAATGCATGCGCATTCTAGATTGTAATTTTTAATTCTACAACTGATTCTCCGATGAACAATTTCAATTAACAAGTGAGAACAATACAGTTGGCGTTCGCTGTTCATCTGCAATTGATTCCAAAGTTGTCAAATGTTCACAGTTTCAGGATAGACATTTCTAAACTAAACAAGGGACACATGTGTGTAAATATTTGTATAATTATCAACTAATGGAAACATCATTTCATGTAAATCTCTGTTTTGTTTGGCTCCAGCTTACAGATAAAACCAGTAAGCAGTGCTCATAATGGCAATGTACTTAGATAGATGTATGGAGTGAACTTCGGTAGAAAGTAGCCATTAGGAATACCATCAAGCAATTGTTAGTAGATCTTGTATGATTATTATTAATTATTGCTGTTAGCACGTTCCTATAACCTATGGTTATGCTTTTAGATTTCATGTAGTTATAGTTAAGCTAGGTCCGTCTAGTTGTCACAGCTGTTGAATGATTAATGATCATTATTATGAGCAGCCTTCGCTTCACTCATTGACAAACACGGAACGGATGAGAAGTGTTATTATTCTGATTATAATATTATGTCCCTCTACTCACATTCCTGATGCCGGGCTCAACTCAGCTTCAACTGTCTAAATTAATCTTCCCTCGTGATGCGTGTATCAAATATCTCGCATTGAAATGATGTTGCCACCAAGCAATGGATTGTGTCGTTGCAATTTAAAAAACTTAACTATGTAGACACCTTAGGTTACTTAATGCCGATCACCAATGTCAAGATTAGTTCATATAATATTAGTTAAATAAGCATATTAACTACTGTTTAGTAAATACCGTCAGCAGTTTAAGTAATGGAAGAGTTAAACCACAAGTTTGAACACCAGTTCGAAAACTTTAACTACCTACCAGTATATAATTGTAATTCAGTTGGGAATAGTAGCAATAATTTATTTGTTTTATCCACTCATTTCTGATTCTTAGACAGACAGAGCCTCACTGTCTAATAAATGTAGATCAACGTACCAAATGCTACTACTGTACATTAAATTGTAACACATACATATGTTGACTTTTGGCTTGAAAAATACTTTCTCGAATTATTTTTCAATAAAAGAAAAGAATTGGCACATTTAAATGTATATTGTTTGTTGTACACCGGTAACCTCGGGTGTGTTTTGGTTTTGGTCAGTTATAGATTATTATCATGTATTGTGTCACCATTATCATTTACCCCATTTCTTTCTATACACATAAACTCTATTTAAAATTCAAACCGTGAAATTTACAAATAAATTGCACTCGTCATTACATTTTATTTACTTCTACAACACTTGAGTTTGACAGAAATCATTAGCGTTTATTGATTATTGATAATTTCGATGCTTCCTATAACCATTGACAGACGAAATGCATCTAGGTAGTCTAGCTTCGTAACGCAATTACTTATCGCGGTGTAGGTAGTAATTAAAATTATAGGTGTAAATTCATGCGGTATTATAGCTTTCATTTTGGTGTTTACTTTGGTGAAATTCTGTTGTCAAGATGTATTTTGATTGATGGAAGAAAAGAACACTTAGCACTATTATCTAAACTAGTATACCTATCTCGAATTAACTGACTAAGCGTTAATTAGTCTATAAATACTTAGGCTGATTCATTATAGGCTGAACTACGGTTCCATACATAAAAATCATAGATATATTGTTATGAGTGTGGATCCATAAGAAAATCTCCATACAATTAGTTAGTATAATGATAATGATTTAAATTACAGTAATAATGTAAAATTATCCAAATCGATGTGCTATATGTGCATAGATCTAATCCAATCATCATCATCGTACATGGTAATTGTACATAGTTGAATGAAATACTGTAATAATGTATTAGAAACAAATGCAAATGTTTAATTCAATAATAATATTATACGAGAGAAGTATCTTACTGCTAGCCCAATAACTCAATAAACATCACGTCACCCATTATTATGACTATATAAAATCTGAATGCATTCCAAATGTATAATCAAACAAAATTAGCACCTTTAACTGCTGCTTAAGTAGTAATAAATGTATAAAATAAATTCAAAGTCCATTGTTAAAATATTCGTCCTTATTCTGTAGTAATATTCATACTTTGAAGCGTAATTAATTCCCTATGCATATCATTAATTTTCTGGTGTTATAGAACTTTATTGAAGGTACTGCATCAACTGGATCGCAAAAACAATGTTTTTGTTTAAATGGTTAAGAAAAGTTGTACAGAAATTCTCAAAGACAAAACAGATCTGAATTGAGTTGATTTGACTTTGCTTTGCTACGATGGCCATTAGTACAAGGGAGAAATCTGACGGAAGATTTTTTCATCTTCCGTCATTGCTTTAAGTGGCGTTGCAAGAGAATTTCCATATATCATTCTAAGCAATTCGATTTCAAACCTTTGTTATCTGCACAGAAGAATTTGTTACATTCCAATTCCGAATCCGAATCCAAATTCAGGTTCAGGTTATGACGACTGAGGGCACATGACACATGATGAAAACTGGATCCATGACCATGGCGTTCTGTACACAGAACTCCTTTCTATCAGGAGCGATTTGAAGTCTGCATTTCATAAGTATAACATAATTATGTTCTATACTAAATACTTGAAGAATTCAACAGTTAAGCGTACTACTGAATTGCATAAGTCAGAAAAAATAGCTTTGACTATGAGTATGTCACTAGAAAAGCGGTCCACCAACTAAAACAACGACTCAGTATCCGACTTCGAATCTTAGGGCCAGAGGAAAGGCTACATACTACATTCAACTACATTGCACTGCCTGTTCAACGAGCATCTATCCTCGAGGTAATAGGAAATAGTCACAACAAATAGGCAGTGTCATAGGGTACAAGTAAAAATATATTTATAGGTACAGTTTACGGTAAAACAACACCAGTAGTTACGTATACCTACGTAGCTTTGCTGAACTTGTGCTGGTTCATATCATGACATGACATAATCCTTATTTCTGTATTAGAAAATTCTAGATGTTCTATCCCTACTCTTCCGAAACATAACATAACGCGGTACGAACCCCAGAACCAAAACACCAAGACCGACGAAGTCATTATAATGTGAATGTGAATACGAATGACTCGACTCATTAGTTTCGGTATTAGACCTAGGACAAGCTAATTTTGGCTTCTCATGATAATGTCTCTCAAGTAGACAACTAGACATGTATCTACATAAGTAAGAAACTGTATAGATTAAACATCCTACGGTGCAAAACTTGACTTGAGGTTGAGATCATTCCTACAGCTTACAACATAGTGCCTACCTACCTGCCACACCAATACCATGCTGCAATGAATTACAATTGCACCAAAGATATAGTAGCTAAACGCCTTATAACGTCAAACAACACTCAACACTGTACTGTACTGTGTAGAGTGTAGAGCGATTAGACAGTGTAAGTATACTTTTCACATTTACCATTCAGGATTTTAGCATAATTTATATTTTCACTTCCCATGTACTTCACTAGGTACAGTTATACCATTTCTCTACAATTTATTATCAAACGCAGTAATAATTATCGCCGTTTCTATTTCAACAAGAACAATATGTTCCACATACAAACAATTATTACAATATAACAAAACAGACACACCGACCAAAAGGATTACATAGTGATAGTGATCACGAGTGTGAGAACAGATAACTTGAACCTGACAATTACATTATACCTTCCACTGCAACAGAACCACACGAACATTTAAAAAAATTGCATGCAATCATTCCACTATTTATTTGATGAATAATCAACATCAGCCATATTTTAGAAACCATGTCATGTTGTAAACAGACTAAAGTCGCTAGGCTGTTAGACCATACTACAAGCAACTGCAATTGTTTACTCTTAATCCCATACATTCATTGGGATAATATAGTAAATTGTAATATTGTACTCCACTGTCAATAATTAGCAACATTGTATCGTCGTTGAATTGAAGACGCAATACAAGTCACAAGTTGGAAACGGCTCAGCACTACAAAACCATTTGTATTGTATTTTAAAATCATTTAAAAAACTTTGGCTTAAACGAATCAAATTATTTTATGACTATTTAGAAGTTTGTAAATTCCAGCTTAGCTTCCAAATTAAAATGTTTTTGCTTTGTAGGTGTACAAAAAATAATTGACCCAGATTAAGTTTGTTTATAGACAAAAAAAAAGAAAACAAAAAGCACTTTTTACATAGTACTATAATTGAAGCATATACCACACGGCTTGTTTTGAACCTTCAATAAAATATTGTCTAGATGGGTACGTACCTACATACCTACCAACACCAACTAAACTAGCAGCTTTCAATAACAAGTACCTACGTATTTAACTTGAAGGGTTTTGGTTCTGGTGTGCACCAACACGAATACCAACCCCAACTCCACAAGTACTAGTAAGTTGCTTGTAGGAATACCTACTATTACTGTTCTCTAACTCTAGGTTTTTCATAATTGCATAGGAGCTGAACATTATATAAAAATAAAAATTAAAAGCATATAGCATAGTGTGCCGCGGTGGCAGTAGTAACGCTAATGGTGGTTTTGCCTGTATATCGCATAGAATTCTACAGCATTGAACTCGAGAGTACTCGACTCGAGAGTAATTACAGGTGAGGACGAGGAAACGCGGAATGATTGTGTAGGTACCTACACTGACAAAGAAAGAATGTTGTTTTGCATTGAATGAGAATTGACTGCATTCATTACTCGCATCCCAGGGTTTGGTGTAGGTTCGTATATTTGTATTTATAGTTGGTGGGGTATTAAGACATTTTTTGGATCTAGAACGAAATGACCAGGATAGAGGGACGGTGGTAGTTACCTGTCAGAGTATAGTTAATACGAAGAAGAAAAGGAAGACGAAGAGGAATAAAGGGTAGATTTTTGATTTCCATGACTACGCTTATAATTACTAGAGACTTTTGGACCTTTTGAATGGGATTGGGATTGAAATAAAGGGAGCCGGAAGCCAGAATTTGTTTTGATGATGCGAGCGTGATCTACGGGGAATTCGCTCAACCAATTCTTGTCGCCTTTCTCTGCGTAAGAAGGTATGTCAAGTTTGCAAAGTTTGTGAAGGGGTTGACACAGTTATTTTCGTAGATTCGTAGCTATGTGAGAATCATACTGTGACTGTGACTGTGAGAGTGAGCGAGAATCGAAGATCCACAATCCACAGTTTCCTCGACAAACACGAAACTAAACACTTATTGGGAAGCAAATGCAAAACAAATAGTGGCCTGGTCTGGCTCTCTGGTTCTGGTATCTGGTCTGGTCTGGTCCGTCTGTGTCTCTGGGTTTTGGTTTTGGTCTTGGTCCTTGGTCTGTCGTGTTTTTCGTGCTAAAAATCACCAATCCACAATTCCCAGTCGATGCAAGTAAGTACAGCTACAACGACGAAGTACGAACTACTACTACGAACTACAAAAATACCAACGAAACCAACTATAAACTGCAATCACAAATCGCAAACTACAGCCACAAACTACAAATTACAATTTCCCCACAACTACCAACACCAATTACACCACGACTGCAACAGGAACAAGGATAGATTAAGTAAACTGTGAATCTCGTCTCCGACTCCTCTTACTCACACTTCAAGTCCTAGTACCAAATACCTTATCTTAGAATACCATTATTAGCATCAGCATCATCATCATCATCATTATCATTATCATCATACATTACTTGTAATTTGTAGTATAGTTATAGTACGTGAACGATTGCTCAAAAGTGGAAAATTTTCTCAAAAACAGATTCAGTTTAGAAGCTGCCCAAAGTTCAAATATTCAATTCAAATCGAATTCGTTTTTTGGTACACAGTCAACAGTACAATAACATTTCAGTCTACAAACTACAACTAGAACAACTACTACAATGTCGACTCCAGCACGACGACGTTTAATGCGTGATTTCAAGAGGTAAGCCAAAACATTACTTCGCATATTTTCGTATTTCGAATTTACGGTGTTATAAATGACAATGTGGTGAAGCAAGGCTGGTGCCAACTTTTGAGTTTGTTGTTAATAATGTTTCAACGTTGTGATAGTTCATGTTCATAATTAGTTCAGTTGTTGTTAGTTTAACGAAGTAACATCATCGTTATGTTGTATGTTATAATGGAATTGTTCTGTCTTGCTGTTTATCACCAAATTATGAAATCTTGCCGAATCATTGTTGATTGTAGTGTTCTGGTTTGGTATTGGAATATTCCAATGCTGAGCTGAGGTTACACAAATGTATGTATAGGCTCGAAGGAACAGTTTTGTATTACTAAAAATGACAAATCTTTTCAAAGGAATTCCAATTTAATGAGTGGGGCTAAACATATAAAATATCTATGGAATGGTTCGGTTTGTTTGGTTGTTATTAAGATTATTTGATGATTGATGAAGGATCCGCGAGTATTACGATTGCAATTCTAATCATAATCATGTGTGATCTTTTGTTGTTTGTTGAACGTGTTCGCAGTGCCTTAGTTCGGGATCAGGAAAATGAGGCAGAATTAGAAGTTTATTATCTTGTTGGGTTAGCGTTATAGTGACAGTTGGGTCGGATAGATGAAATCACCGTCAAAGGAAGAATTCATCGAATTTCGTGGAAATGAGTTAATTTGCAATAAACGGTGCAATTATAGTAGAGGGAGGTGGGGGACGATTCAAGGTTTTTTGTACGTATTTCCGAAATTCCAATCCTAGTTTGTATTCAGCCAATTATGCATGTTGGAACCAACTGGAATGAAGAAAGACATTTTGGGGATTGTATTTCGTCGGAGTCAGTTGTAATTATCGAGTAATCTTAATAGTATTATGTTTATTTGACTTCTATTAAGAAACGAGAATGAAAACTTGTGCGCAGTATTATCTTCAAAATACGACCAGCTTTGAAATTATATTGAAATCGGTAAGATTATTTGAGCAATGTACGTGAATTGTCTTGGACAAATAGTCATGTGGAAAATTACTTGAAAGCAGATCCAGTGTTGAGTAGATACGATTAATATGCAACGAAATAAATTGTATTTATTTTGTGGGTTTGTTGGTGATCATTGAAATGAGCAGATGTGCACAGCATCTTTAAAACACGTACGAGGTCACATTGGAGTTGAATTACATGTTTCGGAGTGACGAACAAATAGAATTCTGTGGAGGCAGTGGAGTTCCATTATTTTTTAATACTTTTAAAAATGGCAATCCCTTGCCTTTCATTCCCAGCTGATGTTTAATCATACGGTACGTCAAAAGCATGGGAACGCATTTCGCATTGGCCTACATTTGTCGAGGCACAGTGTGCAGTGCCAATATAATACAGATACGCATTAAATATAGCCTGGTCTGCTGGTTGTTGGTTGGCATGCACTCTGGTCTTGCTAGTTAGTGCTTTTCTCTACTCAGATGTAAGAAAAGTCGAGAAGTGACAGTGCAATTGTGTTGGTATCGAGAAGAGCAAGGTAGACTTACTTCGTTCATTTTATTATGACTTGTGTAAATTGTCTCTGATCTCAGAGACAACGAGGACAGGGCTACTGAGAAAGTGACATTGAAAATCACAAAAGACCAGCTCACAAGTCACTATACTCTACGCACAATTAAACTTGTGTATGCCAACATTATTTATATACCAAGGTATAACCATAGTTATGTTGTTGATGCATACTGTAAATAAATACGTACGGAACTAAATGCATGTACAAGGAATTATGTACACACTTTTTTAAAGAGCGCATTCATAAACGAATAATGTTTTCAAAACCCGTACTATGAGGTACTTCAATAGCACCCGCCTTCAAAGAATTACTCCGAAAAATAAAACAATCTGTGAATGCAGAAGTACATTAAATCGGTATAAAGCAGGAATGTATTTATCTAATACCTAAATACGACTGAAAGCAATGCGACAGGGTTAAAACTTGGGATTGGGACTACTGTAGTAAATACGTTGTATATGACTCACAACGGTAAGCCCGAATTTTATTTTGATTTGTCGTTCAAGAAACTACAGATGGTAGTCCGTCAATCTTTTGTAACTGGCAATTTAAGAAATTACCGACTTGTCGAGAAGTGTTGCTGAAGTAGATTTAGATGTGAAGGACGGCTAATAAAACTACCTATGTTATTCTTATTATTAATTCTTCAGACATTTTACTTTAATTATGTTTTGGAATTCAGAGACATGTCAGGAGAGTCTGTGATCATCTAAAAATAATTCCACTATGCGTTACAATATTAAAATAAATGGAGTAGTGGTTGCTTTGAAATTATTTTATTCAATTCCGAGCTTTCGGACTTACTTTGGCGTCCTTCTTCCGGGATTCACAACGCTATAATATTAGTTAACAAGAAAACGGATGTCTCGTCTTTCAGAGCTTCTTTCGATGACTTAAACTTAGTATCTGAAAAGTTATTACTCCCTTTAGTTACAGTTTGAAACGTAATATCTTGTGACCAACTAAACTGATTTTATTAGCATGTTTTAAAGACTAGTTACCACGATCATAACCACTAGGTGTGCATATTCATTGTTTGCACTGTTGTGTTGCCAGATTTTTAATACGTTGGTTAATAATTTGTCTTGCTCTGTGTGTAGCGTAAAATAGCAATTTAAATTTAAAACTCGTTAACTAGCGACCCAACTAGTTTTTCGTTTTGTTCAAGTAGTTTAAAGATAACTTGCAAGAAAAATGGGTGTGCTATATGTATATGTAGGGATACATACAATTGTTGTATGAATGCTCAGTTTCCACCAAACGGCCCAACTTGGTGTAGTCTTTGTAGTCGTAATCGAAACAGCAAGTGATTATCCAGTGCTAGCGAAAGGACAATGGTTCAGTTTTTTAAGTTGATTAAACATGTCAGTAATGTATCAGCCCTTGAATTCATTGATAAGAAGATTAATAGTACAAGCACTATCACGCAACGCAATGCAACAATAACAATAACAGTAATACCCTAGTCTCTGTTTATGGGTCAAATCAAATGCGACGTCGAGTTCGTACATCCCAGTTTAATGAAATGTACAAGTGGCTGCACTGCAAATCTTCCTTTAGACTGAAAATTCTTTCGCGTCAGATAGAGATAGATAGATTAAAGGTCAGCGAAAATATTGGAAATAGGTACATGAGACACAATACAGTGGAATCTAATACAGTGGAATCGCGATATACCGGTTCTCTTGGGACCGTCAAATTCGAGCCGGTATAAAGAGTTGGCCGGTATATCGGCGGATTTTATACAGTGCATTATAGGCATTGGGGATTTAAAAATGGGCCGGTACAGCGAGTTTTTTGTTATATCGAGAGCCGGTACATGGCGATTCCACTGTAATAAGGAACTGAGATTAAAGAGTACAACGGAAAACATACCGAAGAAGCAACAGTGATGACTTAATAATTTTATACAAGAAGTTCTCACAGCCTAAAAATGTCTAATTTCGGAGTGGTGAATTATTTTGCATAAAATTGTAACACCAACTCATGGGGGATATGCTTGGAAGTATTAATCTGTTAAATGTGGGTAGGTACTTGTACAATTACACAAGATAACTAATAAGAGACTGTTATGCATCATGTATGCAGGAAAGTTGATTAAACTAGAACTGGAGTTTCTACAAGGGTTTACACTCATTACAGCAATCTGCTGCATGTATTGAAAACATAAAAAATAACTTTATTGTGTGGAAAAGCGCAGAATCAGTTCAACCGACAAAAATATTTAGAACGAACTTTGGCGTTTCATAGATTTAAAGTTTGGACGAGATGTAGAATGGGTAGAAATGGACATTTGCAGTGTACATCTAATTAATTATTTTTTGCTGAATCCTGTTGGCGTTGGCAATAACATTTCACGGAAGGTACATATCATCGCTTAAGATAAAAATGAGTCATTTCCAAATTTGACTAGAAACATGTTGAGACATTTCCGAATTCGATTAAAAACAAAATAAGACCTCGTTGTATGACATTTGCTTCACTTTGGTTGTAAGAATTGTCGAGTTATATCATTTTGTTTTTAGCTATTAGATCGGTTTCCTATTGATTCTTAACCGGCGATATAATATACCTACTTACCTTCTGCTCACACTGACATTGGCCATTGGCCTTTTATTAGGTGTATTACGTTAGGGTTCGGAGAGTGGTAGAAACCAGTGTGGCCAAAATTGGTAAATATGGGAAATACCGGTCGTATTTACCTTCGCCAGTTTCAAACGATATCTTAGTGCCACACATTTTTAAAATAATGACATTTACCGGATCCTAACCACGTATTATATACATATGTATACATATATCTATATGTATATATATATGTTTAAGATTCCAGATTTTCTGCACACGTTCTTGGTTATCACAAATTCACTACATTGAACTTTGTATTATCTATTTATTTGGCAAATCAGCATTAAATAATTTTATTTTGAGTACAGCAATACTCGCACTCGTACAGTAATTTTGATGCATTTTATAAATTAATTGCCATAGATTAGGAATTCATTCGTGTACATTTCCTGGTTATATTCCTAGATTATAATATGATATTGTTAAGTCAATGAGACCATTTCATTAATTTGTTCAAGAGCTCGTTGTTGGTAAATTATTTAGCGATAAATTGTGTTAGGTAAGTTAGTAGGTACTCATGTTTATCTGTATATAGATACGTGTTTGAACTTCTTGTTCGTCGAAGTGGATTAAATATACACTCCGCAATAATGCAGTGATTCGTCTTGACAAGACAGTTAAAAAATAGTTGAACAAGCCAGTCTGGAATTCAGGAAATTTTGTAAAATGATGTGTTGAATCAGATTTGTTAAGATCAACGGTGATGACTTTTTCTGCTGTCTCCAATTTAATTATATCCGACTTATAAATTTATCTCGAACGTGTAGGATTTGCTTTGCTTAAAACACCTGCACAGGTAACCAGCCTAAGTAGGTTTTAGATTTTTCCCCTACAAATGTTTTTTTATTCATAAATGATCAAGTAAGTTGTCGGTATAGGTGTAGTGTGTAGTTGGAATGAATGAAGAATTGCGAAAGATTCGACCATGAAGCTGAAAAGGAATCTCTTTGCAAATGAACGTTATTTTCCAAAGCTTACTTAATAATAAAGATAACGTAGATGCATTAAGAAAATATTCCGATATTTCAGATTACAAGAGGATCCACCTGCAGGAGTTAGTGGTGCACCAACTGATAACAATATTATGATCTGGAATGCAATTATTTTTGGGTAAGACAATATGAGTATAAATTGTACCAAGTTATATATATTCATAATCCTTTACTAAACAATGCACCTGCACATCACTACCTCTAACAAATTTAGGAACGTTGCTTATCGATTATTTTATTTGATCAATATCCTGAAGCCTTCCTTGTTTCTGGGGAGGGTCTCGGCGGCTGGAACCCTTATTTTTCTGATGTTAAATTTGTCTAAATTTTGAGAGGGGTTCCACCCCTGTGATGTTAAAACGAGGTGTCAGGAGGAACTCCGGCTATTACGTAGTTTACTTGTTTAGGCTATGATTTGATTATTACATTGACGTTACGTTTGTGAACTAAATTAGTATTAAATATTGTTTTTAAATACGTATTTTATTGGATTATTTAGGCCACATGACACTCCGTTTGAAGATGGAACGTTTAAGCTTACGATTGAGTTCACAGAAGAATACCCTAACAAGCCACCAACAGTTCGATTCGTTTCCAAAATGTTCCATCCGAACGTCTATGCGGACGGAGGTATCTGCTTAGACATTTTGCAGAATCGATGGAGCCCAACCTACGACGTCTCGGCCATTTTGACGTCTATCCAAGTACGAAACTATTTCCTTTTAAGTCGACTTAATCCGTACCTTTATAATTTATTACTGAAGACATTAATATGTTTTATATCGTTGTGATGTTTAATTTATTGAGGCTGTAGTTTCGGGCCCATTTTTCAAAGCAGGCGGTATACTTGCAATGTTCGTAATGATTTTCATAGATGACATGGCTAAAATTGACAGATTGTCATTCACTGTTTGTCCATGACTTTTGTGATTGTTTTTATAGCTGCAAGTAATTTTCTTTTATTATACAGGATTGTCGTTGCACTTAAACGCTTCTATCTTCGGATTGTAGTTGCAATAAGGTTGCATTATAGTTCATTAAGATATCCGTAAATGATTACTGTTGGCTGTAATGTAATTTCATAGTTATGAAATAAACACGCAAAGCAGCACCTGTGAAATTTAGCATGCTCGATACTTTGGGTGCCTATGTTTATAAGTTAAGTAATATTATTTTTTGCATTCCAGTCGTTGCTAAGTGATCCGAATCCTAATTCACCTGCTAACTCCATGGCTGCTCAGCTGTACAAGGAGAATCGTCGAGAATATGAAAAACGGGTGAAAGCCTGTGTGGAGCAATCTTGGATGGATTAACATCGCGCGACCTCATTAACTTGATACATAATACATCATCGGACATTTCCTTTCCTTCGACTTTTTTTCGGCGAGTAACGTTCCCTCAAGCATAACCTATGTAAATAAAAGTATGTATACATTTGAGTTGTATTGAAAGGTCCATCATTCTTAGAAACGCGTATTTTTATTATTTGTTCGCTAAGTCAAAGCTTCTCTTCCGAACCTAGAATCGTCAAGGAAAATTGAAATCCTAGCCTAAGTAGTGTAAACTTTATTATTTAATGTCTGAACTTTCTGTACACAGTGATGGTTGAGTTGTTACACATGTAAGTGATTGAATGTTGTGCAAAAACTGTATTGCTGCTTATACTTTTTTGTTAGGAAGATAAGATATTTAGTATTATTATAAGATAATGGATACAAAATTTAAGACAGCCAATGATCATATTTTATGAACGGTTATCAGTTCAACTTTCTACTGTGAGTTTGTAAGCTTCGAGTGAGTAGCACCAATTGTTCTGTAATTTAAATTCGTGCTCGCCGTTTCGCCCAGCCTGCACTTGATTAGCAGTCTGAAAAGGAAGTGAGAATTGTTGTGGTCTGGTACCCGGATCACTACATTCTTCTTCGATTCTTCGCTGATTTTGCATGGTGTTCAGAACATTAAAAATTAAAATCCTAGCTTTTGCAATCAAAGGCTCCGCCAATTAGCCTATGGTATTAGAACTAAACCAAAGTGGAAATAATTTCAAATGTTCTCTCACTCAGCGTCTGACTTAAGTCTGATAGAGTCGAGACGGAGAAAGATCTCATATCTACCACGGCGATTACTTTAACATCGTGTAATACCTACCTTGCAGGACCTAAAATAGTCGTATGTGACGGCTTGAAAAGGACTTCTAGACCAAATGTGAGGACTTCCAGGCTCATTTGGCAGTTTTCTTTAAAATGTGTTACTGGTTGTCGGTGTTGAGTATTCAAGAGATGTTGTCCCGTTTGGTCTTGTCGGAGTCTTTCAGCGCAGGCATTAATGATATCCGTACTTCCAAGGATTACATTACGGGACAAGGAGTTGACAGACTAATTTGCAGTACTTGGTGAAATAGAATTATCTTAACCATTTTCTAGTGATTTATGAAGATCAGATGTGTGATTTTATGTGTTGATATTTCCTTCGATAACCTGTAGAGGCAGTTATGCGAGATAGTACTGCAAATCTAATATTCATGTATTCAAACCGTCTTTGGTTGTAGGTGAAGAGTGTTAAATCAATAACAGAAGTATGCATCTTTTAAATAATCCATTGTACAAAGCTAAAGCTATAAAATTAACAAATCTACTGCTACATAATTGCAATAAAGCATCATTTCGACTTTAAGGTACTGCATTGTAATTATATAAGTGTTAAATAGATTCAGTTTTGCAATCAATATGTAATTAGTTTGTAAGTCCGAATTTCGCATTTCCGTGGGACTTAACTCTTGATTGTAACTGCACCTTAGAACTATTATGTGATTGGTGGTAGCCAAAGGATTATTGCAGAAATTGCTGGTAGTAATGTCACATTGCAGAAGTTAGATGTAAGCTAGAGTTTCGTTTTGGATTTTAATATCAAATAAAATCATAACTGTATGAGTCAGTTTCTGGCTGTTTACAAATATCAACATTTTTCTTTGCATCTCGCTCTACTCTTGCCCATTCATGTAAACACATTTTGTTAAGGTACAAGGTAGTTAAGCACATTACAGCTTTGTAGACAGTGTTCAAAGGCAAATTAATAAGGTAGGTAATTAGTTTATGATTGCTGATTCCCTGATACAGATACGCTAATGAGGAGCAATGACAAAACAATAAGGGTAAAGCGAATGAAAAGTGCTTGGTGCAGTAGGGAACCTACTTCCGTAGAATCGTAGAATCGTGAAAATAATTATGGTTGTGTACAATTTCAAAGATTACGATAGGGTATACCTGATAAGGTAAAATGTACATACTTACGCAATTGTTTCTGTATGAGTTGCATAATTAGTTGTAGATTCTAACATCTTTTAATTTAAGAAGTAGTTTATTATTACCGTATTCATCCTAATGGAACGCACAGTGTGTTAAGTTTTTAAGTACTTCAGACCAATTAGAGACCCGAGTTCTATTGAAGGCCCGTGTTCTTCCCATTTACCTAATCCCATCCAATTCCATGTATTAAGGGTCCCGCGCTGTATGTATTGCCAAACTTGGTCTGAATCTGATACTCCGCGCTGTATTAGAGAAACGCTCTACAAGGGGTCCGCGTTGTATTAGAATAAATATAGTAGGTACCTATGTTTTTATTTAGGGAAGTAGAATTTTGAATTCTAAAATACAAACATCGTAGATTTTTAGGTAATTTTTACTATTCTACAATTCTACTGAAGCACTATTCAAAAACTTTTCTCCGGGTTTACCGATAATGATAACGTGGGAACGAAATAAAAGCACAGACTGAAAATAGTCAACAAATGACCCTTAGTAGATTTCACTCTACATAAAGTTTTCTCGATAGCGTGTATATGATTTGAACAGGAGATTTTCTGAGGAGGAACATCGGAAAATATGATCCCAATATTTCAACGGCAGGTTCTGAAATGGAAAACAATAAGCTGCTGCAGACAGGATTTAACACTGCCCTCTTATCTATTGAAGATCTATTGAAGTTTTCTTATTGTGTCACTGCCAATGACATATTCACTTCTTACGTTAGAAATGAGATAAAACAACAGCAAAGTCCCAGCTCATAATTATATAAAATAGGATTAGACTTTTTTCTTTCACTTCAGAAGTCATTTTCCTCTTTCAAGATTGTTCAGTTTAACAGTGTACATTCCTAGACTTTGGAGAGTGTTGAAGTGGAAAAAAATAACAATAAATGAGCAGTCAGGATAAAGGATGAGAGCTTCCCGAAGCAAATACCTGCATGCATATGTACAACGACATGATGACTCTATGCTCACACGCAATATCTTCAGGGAATGAATCGTCGATGATTTTTCTTTCTCCTTTCCCCAGTCCTAATAATGATCATTCATGCGTTAACTTGACTAACATCACCATCATGGTACCGAGAAACCAGGTATCACTATCAACTTCCTCGGATACTTACGTTAGAGGAACATATATAAACTCGCTGTTGGAGTCGTGGAGTAATTGATGAAGTGGAAGAAGTGGCAGAGGTGAAAAGCCAAAGGATAAAGTATAACCAAAGTAGGTATATAGGCACCCCTTTACGTATGTCATAAACACACATGTTAGAATATGTTTTCACAAAATATTACCACCGTCATTTACCATATAAGTAAGAATACAGAACCACATAAAAGTTACATTACACACCAAAACTTTCTCCTTTTCACAATTATTACTTTCAAAATGGCTTTCTCCATCTCACAGAAAATAACAAGAATTGTTTTGCTTTGGCGGAGAGTGCAGTCAACACAAGTTAAAATTGAACCTATAGTTGCTTTCAAGGTAGCCTATTTAAATGCATGTAAAGAAAAGTAGACGCAAATTTTAAACATGCAGAAAGAAAATAGGACTAGGTAGGTAGAATTATGTATTCAGTCTATTCCATTTCGTCTTATGTTAGTTAAACCTTTTCACTTTGCTCTTTATTGAACTTCGTGTGTTCCTCCCAACTCTAGTTTAAATGTCAATTTAATCTAAATATAATAAAATTTAAATGTGATAAAAGAACTAGAGATTGCAACGGAGAATATAATAGTTTACAATGACACTACACAGGGAAAAGTCGAGGAGAAGAAATGCGAAATAAATGAGCAATCCATACAGCACGTAGGGAGACGAAAATACGACTAAATTACTTGTGGACAGAATTTTGATGCGGCAGCAACACTTCGATAGCTCTAAATAAATCGTCGTTAGACGCTACAGGCTAAGTCAGATGGCAATAAATGTATACCAAAAAACGAAATCGCCATTTGATGCAGTATAAAATATACTTTCGAGCATAAGTTGTTGTTGTTAACCTATAATGCCCGATTCGGAGGATATTTTTTTAACTTCATGGTGCCTAAAAACAATGATTTTCTTAGCAACATGCTGCGCACTCGGAAGTTCCTCCACACGAAGTAATTTTCCTAACACAACATATTTTACCATTTTCCGATTTTCCTTTTGGCATTTAGCATGCAATTTTTTGGGGAGGGAAAGGCCCCCCCCCAATTATAACGAAATTAACCGTAATTAATACGTACACAAGTAGTAATTACGTTGTGTTAGTGTCACAGAAGCAATTGCGGATTATTATTTCGGACGCAGGTTTTTAACAAGGCACCTAAATGACGGTTCCGAAACTAGTTCGCATCAACGCTACTGAATTGCATTGTGTTGTGAAATGTAAAATGGGTATCCCCAATTTTCTTTTTACTTCTAAAACTTCCTTCGTTCTTTCAATCTTAACAGCATGTAATTAATTATTATTCTAGTTTCTTAATTTGCACTTCCTAACACGTGTAAAATTCATTGACTTGAAGTAGCTTGTGCATTCCAACAAAACTTTGAAAACAAAAGATGTTGAAATATTTGAAATGAATATTACCGTCAAAAAGGAATTTGCACGGTAATTTTTGAGTAAAATGACAAAACAGCAAAATTTCATTCATTCGGATCCATACAATTTTCGGATTTATATTTATAAGTAATTCTTTGTGTTATGTTTTTAAATAATTTTTACAGTATGAGAAACTAGAATGGCTTTGAATTTTGCTTAACAATAAAAACTGCGGCGGGACAAGGATAATGTCACTGACTGAAAATGGCTTGCGGTCACTAGTTTTAGTTTAGACTTGACACATTTTTTTTTTAATTTTTCGTCTTTCACGATTTCCTTTTCAACCCTCCAGGAATGAAGGTAACATGTCAGACATATCACATTTTGATAGAACAGCTTGTTCCACATGACTATGAGTTTTGGACGCTGACAACATTTTGGAAGGGCAAACGAAATTTAATAGTTTGCATGTCTTATAACCCAATTTGTTTTTATGCTTGTAAATTAAATACAAGCAGCCGATCCCTTTAATTTATTGCTACTTGATTTTAAACAGACAAAAGGTAAAACTTACAGCCTTGAAGGATAACAATCAATACTGCTTATCATGCATATAAGATGGCAGTGAGTTCAATAAAAAAAGTCAAAACAGAGAAGTACATTAAAACAACACTATGTCATACTATACTGGTGAAAAGAAATATCCACTTTTGCTTGCTGGTAATTTTCCCCCTAGTAGTGGTGCTTCCTTGTTTGTAGCGAATAGTCTCACAGTGGTAACAAGGGCCTGATCATGGGTATATCGTGCCAACTTGAGTTTTCTGCTATAACACAAATAATAGTTTGCTCTAATCCAACAATCTTCCGGTAAATACCTAAGTCAAGGTTGGTAGACAAAAGTTCAATGTACGCAAATTGTCGACGAATACAGGTATCATGCGCAAAGTGAGATCAAATAGCCACACGGAAAACAAGAATAAATATTCTTTTCAATTATTACGTCTATTAAAAATTTGCAACACCTCCAGGTACCCTCGTAATGTGTATATTTAATCACCTATAAAACGTAAAGCAAAACTTTTTTACCATGTTAAAAGCCCGGGGCACTAAAACGTCCCGGGACTTACCGTCTTCCTACACTTGGTTATACATAATTTCCGTGAATTAGACGAACTTCTACAAACTACTAATTACCCTTTGGATTCAATGCGGAGAACTCGCCAATTCTTCCTTAAGTGAAATGTTACATCGATTACACGTCGAGTTAAAAAATATTTGCGTTCCGTATTAGGTAAGTTGAAAGTAACAGCTCCTACTTGATTAGAACCACTGACCGTAACTAATTCGTCGTACATGCCCCGCGATTGTCCAATTATACAATTTTTCTAATTTAACAAACAACTTTTAGTCATTTTGTCAATTGGCAGCGCGGGTCTGCAGACTTCACGTTCAATGAAAATATCTTCATTCAAATATCTTGTTATCGTCTTATTATTCCAACATATGTTCCACACACAGTGTATAACATATAGACGTCGTGAAAGTATTCAGGTTACACCTTACATACAAGTCTACACCACCTTGTACTGCAAAATGCTCAATGAACCAATTTGATAATTATATACTGTAATACTTCTAAAGGATTTCCTTTCAAAACTTAGATGTCTACCCCCCGACTAGCTTTAGAGACCGGCTTCTTTTAAATATTTGCCATGATCGTAAATCGTAAATTATGAAATGGCCGATATGGAAAGTTAAGCGGCGATTAATTTCTTTTTCAATGCAAATTACAAATATAATGTACAAAGCACAGATGTGGCGATTAAAAATTGACTCGAAATCGCAATCATTCTGCATGCGTGTAGATGGTACGCTAATAGTAAGACTAAAGTGCCATTGAAATGCGGCCATCTTTAGAAACAGGTTTCCTTTAAGTTCTATAGCAACCCCCCCCCCCGCTAGCTTTAGAGACCGACTTCCTTCAGAAGTTTTACGGGAAGTAGATTTTTATGCGCCCACCAACCTACCTACTTACATCATTCTACACGCGATCACTTTTCGCTTCACAACCAAATAAGGCCAACAGAACTCAAACATTTTTTGAGAATATAGAACAATTTTAGTGATTGTTAGTGTCACCGTGGAATAAATATAGGTACATAAATACTAAATATTTATGCATATTTTATATTATCTACATTATTAGGTATAATTACATTATTGTAGTTCATTTTGCATAGGTATTCTGCTCATTAATTTATGCTGCATGTGTTCACGTTCTCTACAACATTCTATGTGAGGTTTCCTTGAAAAATACAAGGCAACTATTTGTACAATACTTTCATCTTTTGACATATTTGCTGCTGAAAGCTACTGCCTACTTGACTTTAAAGTCAACCCATGAATACCAATACAAGCGCTCTCGTATTTTGCGAGTTAACAATTCTTGCATTCTAACTTGATTACTAAGTTTTGTATCCTAACCTTGTACCCAAGTCAACAATCTTGGCGCATTATGAGCAGACTTTGAGCTCACTGGACAGTAATACCCTTAATCAGGTCCCCGTTACCCTTGGGGGGCTCTTCGATAAACGAAAGCACAATACCACACTACTCCCACCATGATTGTCGTCATACACAAAATGACAGGAAAAAGTGTAAGGTGATGCGAGGTTACAGCAAGTAAAATCCATACAGTTTCGACGATATTCGGCATATTCATTTCTGTTTTTTGAACCTATTACCACAATGTGGAAAGTATCCCGACAATATTACTAATATTAATGATTTTCTAAGTCATTTAAAAAAATACTAAATTTGCTTGCTTTTCATGTTCATAGCTCTAACACAATCAAGCTACTAGCTCTTTTTTTCGAAGCAGTTCAGTCATAGGTTTTTCTTTTTTTAAAGAATACGAGCACAGTATACTTAAGAAAATTAGCCAACCAATATGCCGATTGGACGTAAATCGATCAGCACAGTTCTGATGATTATTAATATCCAGCGTCTTTATCTGAAATAGAGTAAATACAAAATCACATAAGTCAGAAAAGTTAAAAGCCACAAAAGATTGAATTTTTTTTAAGACATACCTGCCATATTAAATGTGCAGCAACAGCAGCTACTCCAGCATAATAGGGCCAACTTAAATTGCTCATAATTCCTACCGTCGATAAACCACTAATCATTGTAACACTAAACCCGCTTAACCAATATTTTGTATTGTCTCCAAATTTTCTAGCTGTTGAACCTAGACCCAGGAGAGCATCGTCTTCTTTATCCTGTAGGCATTACCAAAAATGAGATTACAAAATAAAATAAGCAGTTAAAAATTGCTCAATTAAAATAAAATGTAAAGATTAGTTTGAAACATACTTGATGCGCGTATATGGTATCGTAAATTAATGTCCAGGATAGTCCAGACAAGTAGAAAGCAATACAAGCCGGATCCAACCATGGGGCAGCAAAATACCCTAGATTACTTGACTGGGTGGCTGTATATCCCATGATTACACCCGTATTGAAAGTTAAGCCTAAAACTCCTTGCGGCCAGTTTGTCACTCTTTTAGCTAAGGGATACAGTATAACTAAACCTGTCAATAATATGAAAAGAATTGTGCATTAGGGTCGTGCACGTTTTTAATATAAATTGCATGGTGGCATCCTTAAAGAACAGACCAGGTAATAAAGTTTGAAGATGTCTTACCTAAAGAACCCACACCAAGAATAAAACAAGGTGGATTTAGTTGACACAGTATTGCGAATGCAAGACTAAGTTGAGATCCTAACCAAACAGCAGCATGCCTCATCCGTAACTGCCCGCAAGCCAACGGACGATCCACTGTTCTTTTAACCTAAATTGTAAATCAGTGTTACTCGAATTGAAAAGAATAATTATTGCGAGCAAAGTATGTGTGCATCAGCATTTAATTATATGCATCGAAACTACAGGGTTGTATTTTAGGCTAGATCTTAAGAGTTCTCGATTTCTCGTTAAAACGATTTGTTTCTGCTATCAAAAAAACAATGAGCAACTTCTTTTGAAAGATGTTAAACCGCTTGAAGAGGAACGCAGGTAATTTTTGCTTCCCAAGCTTGCAAGCCTTAAAAATTCTTATGCCTAATTTCAATGTTGTTTTGACTGTAACTAACGCGCGTTGGCGCTTAAAATCGAAATTATTTTGCAGAAAAACCGACAACCCTTACTACAATTACTACAAAAAGTTAATATACTTTGGCATCAATGTGGCGGTCCCACATGTCATTGATTGTGCAACCTGCTCCTCGCATGATAAATGCACCCAAACCAAACAAGCTCAGAACACTAAGGGAAGGCATTCCTTGCGATCCCAGAGTCAAGCCCCAAGTGCAAGGCCAAAATAAAAGCCACGTACCTGTAAAATAACAGTAATTAATCAAATACATTAATGTTTTACTAATTATTTTAGAATCGAAAATCAGCACAGTCGGTTACACGAAAGCTAAATTAAATTGATATACCTATTGGTCTGTGCATCCGTGATAGCTTCAAGTAAGGTTGCCAAGATTCTGGTACTGCATTTACTAATTTCTCCGGTAGCGTAGAATCCTTTTGACTTATGTTCTAAATAATTTAAATAAAAGAACCAATTTTGATTGCGAATACATCGTAATCCTATCCGTCATCCATTCCTTTTCTTATCATTCCGCTTCTACCACAGTCAATCCTGTACTCAAATGAATAAATGCGACAACCGAGAAAATTTGGACCCTTGTTTACAAATCTAACTTAGTTTGGTACAAATGTAGCATCTGACACAAACGTACACATTCTCCAAAAAACAAATGTATACACGTGTACACAGGACTCATAATTCGAATTTAAGATTAATAATAGTCACAAAGTCACACTGATCCACGACCCCAATAAAAATTAGACAATACAACAAACTATTAATTCTATTTAAAAAATAGATGTTTATCCGCGCCAATAATATATAAAAATAATTTATGTATCTCAGGTGGAATCCTTGAGAATTTAGGTCTGTATCTCATGCAAGTTCAGTTATGACTTTTATAAACAAACAGTTACATAGTTTAACCATACACATTGCAAGAAATCTACCTATATCTACTAATTACGGCCAATATTTTTCCATAACCTCCATATACATACTTGTTCAAATTTAAATCAAATCACACACGATGTACAAAGACATCTCTTTACAATTTTATTTCTAATTTATAAAGTGTATCTGTATCCCACGGAATCTTTCCATGAGTTAATTCAGTTATTTCACGAAGTAAGTTAACAATTATCCAATTCGGCCTGATGTCAGATGTAAAAGGGCAGAATCCGATAACAAGCAATGCATTAATTTTTATTATTTTACAATGACGAGTTGTTGCACCTCTGCAAAATTAAAATAGCCTTATTCACATCCGACCTTGTAAAAACATTCACAAATTCACAATCAATGCGAAAGTTTTAGCTTACCAAATTCTGTGATGTACGAAGGCAATGGCTACAGCTTAGCGGTGATATCTGGCGTAAACCGAGGGCTGTTCGATATTTTAAAAAATAACGGTTTCTATCTACATCTTTGTTGTTGCTATTTAAGTTTGCTAAGGAGCAGGAGAGTCGAACACTGCAAAACTGTAAATTATACAACTTAGGTGCATTATTCTTGAGACGAAAGGAATTCGTGAGTATTCTACAACTTTGAATGTACGACATCGGGTCAAGATTAATGATTAATTTTTTTTAATCCCAAACTATATTTTTGCTCGTCGGTGATTTCGCCGATGAAATAAGATTGTATTTTGTGTAATAAAATTTATTTATTAGAATTGCAATTTAATTGTGATTATTACTGACTGGTTGTTTTGAATTACTTTTGACTGGAGTGACACATTTTAGGCACCTATCTATATGTTTTATCAAATTACGCAGGCTATACTACTAACACCTACACCATTTCCCCTCATATCTGCAAAACGAGATAGCTAATAAACTCAGGAAGATATCGAAATCCAATAAAGTTAGGTGTGATATCGAATTGTATTAATAATGTATAATCCTGCTTCTTGTTTACTAATCAGCAGGACAGGACACAATTTGAATTCATGTGGAAGTTGAAACCGAGAGACAGAGACAGAGGCACGGGATGAGGCAAGAGGAAACTATTTTTACATCGTGTAACTTTTTTTCTGATTTTGAATACCGCTCACTTTCACAAAAAAACCCATAGAGTTTATTTATTCAAAACAACCTCGTGTGCTTCCGAAGCTCGGAAATCAATGATTCTCCTTTCAATTTGTATTCTGGAGGTTTTTACGATTATTATTTTGACTTGAATCCTAAAGTACCAATATCAATCGTGGTCGTGGTTAAGTTGCATAAACCATAAACGTCGGCTCCTGTCTTGGCATTTGGCTTGGCATGGCATGATTAGGCCTGACTGGTTTACGTCTCTTTTCAATTTAACTTCTGACTTTACTTACGTTGGTGTTAGAAGTTCATACAGAGGTTGAAGCAGTTGTATTGTGAAATCCAAATCCAAATCAGTAATAATTAATAGTTGCCAATTTGTCACGCCGGCTTCGGTTGTATTTCGGGATCGGAATCTGTTGTACGTTCCTGATTGACACACGGTGGTTAGTGTTGGTGGTCTGATTCGTATAAATAACAAGTGACAAGGAGAGAATTTTTGCTAGTGATAGAACTAATCAAGTAAACTATAACTTCAATCCAGATTAATCATGTCGGATGAAGAATACGAAAGTTTCGAAGTAACTGATCATGATTTAGCTACTGAATTCAATCCCAACAAGTTTCGTAAGGGACTTAGTAAAAATCAACAAACTTATGGTAAGAAAATACTATTTGTACCAACACAGCATTCGTTAACAGTCCAACAATGGCCGGTTCAAGTGTATTGATTTTTGGCTTAAGTTTCTAATTGTCATATGAGTCATATCTTGCCTAATATTATAGTCAACAATGTTTATTATTACATTCTAATTAATACCTGTATACATATTTTACAAGTATGATGTCTACAATTAAAACCTTCGATATTTTATTCATTGATGGTGATACGCAAGTATTGAGGGCTACATACATGTGTGTTATTTAAATGTTTACAGGAATTTTTGCTGCGGATAGTGACGAAGAGGAAAGACCCAGAACGGGGTTTGGAGCCGGTCCTAGAAGCTATACAAAGGGTCCAGTAGCCTTCGTCTCAGGAGGGGTACAACAGCCGATCAGCAAAAATGAAAAAGCAGAAGAAGACGAAATTGAAGGGGAAGAAGCAGGACCAGATATTACAGATTCCTCCAGGTGAGATCTTACGATGCCAACTATTGTTGTTTTATAGGTATAGCACAAGCAGCTGTATAATTGTAATACAAACTAGCGATTTAAATGCTATTCAAAAAATGTTCGCGAAGGGTTTTGCATTCCTTAGTCGTTAGTACCAGTTTATATAAGAGTTTCAGGGTTTTTCTTAATTCAGTTTTACTTTTTTCATTTGAAAATTAAAAATGCATATTAAATGCTGGAAGACTTGCAAAAGAAGTTGAGCACGTTTTATGAACCCTGTCAAAAATATCTACTAAAAACCGTCAAGCTAGTAGTACATATCTTGTACGATATAATTAATATTTATGAGTTAATCAGTTCAACCTATTCATAGGGGGAGAGAGAGAGAGAGGGAGAGAGAGAGAACAAAATTATTCGAAAATAAATTCACCGACACGGAATCCATGTTTGCCCTATACTAGGACACTGTATACTATTCTATAATGTGTTATAATCAATTTCAAGTGGTTAAACGTTTTATTCGTTTTGGTGCTGTATTTTTTTGGTTGAATAATTGCAGAATTAATTAGTATAGAATTAATTAATCATTGTCGGGCACTTGTGAAGCCCCAGGATCTTAGACATGATGATGATAAATCAGATGGTTTAGACATTCAGCTTTAATAACGACATCATCTCTGACTGAAGCAGGAATTTCAAACTTTCGGAAGTTTTCAAAGAATTCGGTTATTGCTTCCCTCGTCCTACTAATTGACTAATTACTTCTAACTTTTTAAGATATTTGACTTTTATATGAGGAACAGTATATTTTTTTTTATTCTGCCTAGGCCGAATTCCCCTGTAACACCACAGCGGGTATCCTACAACACTTTAACAGTATATTTTTTATATTTCTGTACAACATGACACATCATTAGAAAGGACTTAGGGCATTGCGGAAATTTGTAATCTAATTCAGTTCTTTTAAAAACATGAAAAACCCGGGTTTTCTTGACATCAAATCAATATCGTGAATCCAAAATTTATGAATTATTTTATGCTTAGATTCTACTCTTCTCTCCCTTTCAAATGACATAATAATATAACTCGTAAAAATCGGTTGAGAGTTGCCGTCGTAATTTTGATTTTAAGGTAAGGCTAATTTTGGCGGCAAAATTTGAATTAGACTTCCTTGGACCTAAAATTCAAGCATTTACATAATTACCTACTCTTAGTATGTCTTGAGTCTCATGCTCTATGTAAAGAATGTTGACGTTGTAGGAGATCGATGACGATGACACTGACGATTGGCTTTGTGTTATTGTTATTATTAGTCCTATGACCAAATCGTCATTCTCGTTTACTAATGTTAGTGCATTGGGCGTATCCCTCATGGGATTATACCTTGTCTGCTATTTTAATGTTGATTATTTTGACGGAGGAAAACTAGAGCTGATAATTCAGGTGTTAGGGTGTAATTATGGATGAAGCGAGATGGAGAGGATTGTTGCGTACTGTAATTGTTTTAACGTGTAGTAGGGCGGTAGTAAATACCCGAATGAGTAAGTACCTACTTACCTAGTAGTAGTACAAACTTGGGATTTAGTCCTTATCGGTTCCAGACATTTTATCTATAGCAGAAAAATATTCAGTTAGAGAATTCGTGCGATGGATCTTCAAATTCGAAACTTTTCCTTCATTTTTTAGTTTTCATTATTTCCACTTGAATGGTGGCGAGAGGGTGAGAGGATGGAGAGTGGAAAAAATAAAACGATTATGGTAAAGATGTAAATACTTACACCTAGTCTGTTAGTCTGTGTGTACGATTCTTCTGATGAATCTGTAAAGGAAATGTGAAGAACGCACATAGATACCGTCAAGCTAGCATCTTGTTAAATATTATATGTGTGAGTTACTGTTTTGCACAGATAATTTACAAATTTTGTACATTAGGTCTTCTTGTTTTCAAAATTTTCCATCATCCACGTAGGTAATTCATGTAATCAGGTGTGCTTATTCGAAATATTTGGGCGTAGTTGCAGATGGAAGAGAATAAACAACTTTTAACCAAATTCGAAGCAAAATGAATTGTAAGAGTATTTCTTTTTTGTGCATGTATTGTAATTTACTTGTTTGTTGATATTTTTCAGTGATGATGAAGTAGATATCATGATCACAAAGACAGCAATGAAGAAAAATACTACTTTTGATATGGGTCAGCTAGCTGGAATGAGGCGAGTAGCATCTGGTACGAACAAAGGGTTCGAAATGTATGGGAAAGGAGCAAAAATGGCAATGAAAATGGGATTCGAGCCTGGAAAAGGTTTAGGGAAAACCGGTCAAGGAATAATTGCTCCAATTGAAGCTCACAAAAGGAAAGGAAGAGGCGCTATTGGTAATATATTGCTTGAGATTACTCTACATTCTTTGGGTTACGTGCAGTTTGAGGTGCTTAAGTTTTATATTCACCAGTAACATTTTTTAAAATCCGTTGTAGGTGCTTATGGGAGGGAGGTAAAATCGAAAATAGCGGATGCAATTATTGCAGAAGAAGGCACAAACAAACCGTCAACGTCTACCTTAACCAAAGAATCCAAATGGCAAAAAGATGGAAGTGCGAAAAGAAAGGAAAAAGTGGAATATCAGTATGTTACCGCAGAGGACGTTTTGAAGCAGAAGCATGTGATGATAAGACCAGATCCGGGGTATAGTTATCAGTATATCTCAATCAATCTATGGTCTTTTTTATCTGTGGGAATATATGCAACTAAATTTAAATTTGAAAATAGGGCACTTGCTAAAGTCAAAGTAATTGATTTGACTGGGCCTCAACAACGGATTTTAAGTGGTTACCATGCCATAGCTGGCCAGCAGAAACCGAAGGATGAATGGGAGGCAGAGATCCAACCAAGTAAAATAGCAATTTCAAGTAAATCTGTTTTCGAAATGCCTGAATTAATTCATAATTTGAATCTGTTGAGGGATTCTTGTGAACAGGTACCAATATTTTTTTAGAATAAAATTTATTATAGCTGTACAACAAATAGTAATTATTATGTTTGCTAATGAGTATTGAATCGTTTATCGTTCATACGTATATGTGAACTTTTCGTAGCAAGTCAGTTATAGATTCTGCTGAGTTATACTTCGTAGATATTTTAGCATAATTAAGCGTTCTTTTTCCTTTTTCAGGACATTTTGAAAAATGACAAGAAAACAAAATACGCGATGGACAGGAAAGAAATATTAAAAGAAGAAGTAAAAATGATGAAAAGTACAATTGAATCGGAATCTACATTAATCTCAAATTTAGAGAGTCTAATCAAAGAAATTAAGTCATTGAGTGAAACTCCCGGGTTGACTTTGGACTCAGCATACGTCTCGTTAGGAAGATTAAAGGTACACATGTTTTAACGAGGCCATTTAGTTTTTTGATTAGGTATGACTCCCATGAATTTCAAAAGGGAATATATATTTGTTTTTCAATTTCCAGAGGGACCACCCTGAAGAGTGGGAGCTGTATCAGCTTTATAATTTAGTACCTGCTATTACAATGCCACTTCTAAAAGAACAATTAAAACTTTGGAATCCACTGGAAGTACCTCAAATGCCTTTACAGAGTTTTACCGACTGGTCCAATTTACTGGGTACTAGAGGCGATATTTTCGAGTGGATGATATGGGAAACGTGGATGCCTTCAGTGAGACTTGTGATTACGTCTTACTGGAATGTCAAAGATGCGGAGAGTTTACTGAACTTAATAGATGCATGGAGACCTTTGATAGCCAACTGGATCTACCAAAACCTTTTGGATCAGTTGATTTTACCAAAAATAAATGAGGCTGTAGAAAACTGGGACCCGCTTTCAGATGAAATTCCAATTCACGCTTGGATTCATCCTTGGCTTCCACATTTAGGTGATTATACTACCGCCTTTTTGTTCCATTATTTTTATTTCTCATTATTATTAAAACAATTGTCTTAATTTTTGACATACTTGATGTTGTTGAATCAATATGCATGTTGTTTGTATTGTATTGATGCATTACTGTGTATTCTGTGTAACTATTTAATTTGTATGAGTTTTCGAATCAATCAGTGTGTACTTTTCTTTGATTTTCCAGGATGCAAATTAGACATGGTGTACCCCACCATAAGAAAGAAATTAGCGAATGCACTTACCAATTGGCATCCATGTGATGGTTCGGCAAAGAAGATTTTAGCTCCATGGGTTCCTGTTTTTACCAAAGGTTCCATGGACGCTTTTCTACTCAAGAATATTGTTCCCAAGTTACACATGTCTATGCAAGAACTTATAATTAACCCCCTCAATCAAAATTTAGGTAACCACATATTTTTTAGGCATGGATTTAAACCCTCTCCTAAACAAATATTTTTGGTCTCCTAAATGAATTATTTGGTCTCCGAATGAAATAAATCTCCTACGAGAATAGATTTAGTCTCCTAAAAAGTTAAATTTGTCTCCTATAATGCTGACATTGTCTCCTTTCAAAGTAATCTATTTTTGAAATACGCGTTGAATATAACTATCGTAGTTCTCGGTTGTTTGGTAAATAGTAAGCAGTTGTCATTAGAGGGAGACCCTTCAAGTGTTAATTACAAACCTTTTTCCCGTCACCAACCTACTCGCTGGCATTGTATACAGCTGCATATCAATGGACCACCAGTTCAGCCAAGATGATTTTGAAAGATACTCAGGCGGAGTTAAAGAGTTACTTCAAATCTGAAGGTGTCTCCATTACTGTCAAGTTGCCGATTACATCAAGGTCCACAAGAAGGCATCCGGGCGATGTTTTGACGCGTACGTCAAATCACAATACCATATGGATAGTTATACTGAACTTGAAGAATTTGGCACTGACCACTTAAAGTTGCCCAGTAATTGCTACCAAATATGCTTGTAAGCTTTTCAAAGTTCCTCCTACGGCTTAATATATTCAGATTGAACAGAAACGCAAAAGGGGAAGACCAGCTGGTGTCAGTTTTGCCCTTACAATGTAGTAATGTTATTCTAAAATTCTTCATACCATTTAATTTTAATTGAAATCGGTTATTTTCAATTGGTGGTGACAATAAAGTTCTATATTTTATAAAAAAAAACCTAGGAGAAAAGTATTACTCGATTAGGAGACTAAATATAACCATATGGGAGACTGCTTGTAGCCAAAAAAGGCGGAGACCAAAATAATTCATTTAGGAGACCACAATTATTTGCTCAGGAGATGGTTTTAACTTATACCATTTTTTACACCTTGTAATTACAATTATTTATTATTGAATTCAAAGGATACGTTCAAAAGCAAAATGAATCGGAAATTAAAATGAGTTTGTTGATTTATATTTTCTAGAACCTTGGAACTGGGTCTTGGACTGGGTTGATATGATTCCTATCAAAACAATAGTTCATATTTACGAAACGGTCTTTTTCCCTAACTGGTTGCAGTTTTTAATGAATTGGTTAAGTCGTATTCCTAATTTTGAAGAAGTATATCAATGGTACAAGTGGTGGCGAGAAGTTTTTCCACCTGAACTTTCAGGAGATCCGGTGATAACAGGTAATGAATAGATTGCATATAGGGGACAGTACACAGCATGTTTTGTGTTCTTGTTTAACGATGTTTTGTTTGCAGGAAACTTGAAAAAAGCATTGGAGATGATTAGCAGAGCCGTTCAGAATCCTGGCCAGCCCTTCGACATGAGTGGAGTCATGGGAGGTCCGCCACATATGCACCCTGCAAATATTATTCCACCACAGCCTCAGATGTCTGTGCCACATGTTGGACAAGAAGTCATGGCTGATGCCATGAGAATGACAGTTCAAGTACCGCATGGATTCCGAGATTTAGTTCAGATGAAATGTGAAGAAATCGGCCTCGTGTTTATGCCTGTACCGAATCGATATTATGAAGCTAAGCAAGTTTACCGGTGTGGTAATGTTCTTGTTTATATCAGTGCAAACGTAATTTTTATTCAGCGTGATGGTGTGTGGCAGCCCACCACGCTAAACCAACTTATTCAAGCTGCTACCTCTAGCTGAAATTTGTAATGTTGAATTCAAAATTTTTAAAGCATATTTTTATATAACCGAACACACTGTGGTCTATGGTTGACGACGTTGTGCACAAAATAAGTTTGTAAGCTGGTTTGTATTATGCATTTTAAATCCTTTGTTACGACTTTTCTTTTATGATTCTACTGTTTGTCAATAAATAATGCGAATGAAGGTTGACCACAACGGAAAATATAGCACAATCTTATCACAAATTATGAATCGTTCAGACTGACAGTAACATGCACTTGAACACTTCTCTCATGTATAGTATTAATTTGAGCATTAGAAAAGGAAATACGCTAATGAAAAGCAAACTCAACTACACACGTTTGACAACAAGAATAAACAATCTTCCATGAAATGTGAAATGTGATCAACATCTTGTGCTAAATGTACATAACCTTATTTCTCACACAATTGACAAGGTCTGATTTATTCAAGTTTATCATCATATAAAATTATGACACGTCCGAGTTAAAGGTGTTACATTTTGTAATTATACTGTAACTATTTACAACACGGTTGGTTAATAATTATAATTATATACATATATATAGATATATGTGGCTATAATTTATCTCTAGATTAGCTTTGTTCGTATTATAGTTTTTTTTAAAAATTTCGATGCTCATTGTATTATTTTATTTAACGACTTCAAATTTTATCTAACGTTAATAATAATAGTAATAGCATAATAACTGTTAGTAAACATGAACTTATAGACGACTTCTAAACGTTAAGATCCTTGCATAAAGTTCTTTTGAGAATCGGTCTTTTAGCACATGATAGACACTTGACGTTTGTTTAGCTTCACAGCTTTCAGAGTCCATCGAAACTGGAGCGTAACCGGAGCTAGTGCTAAGATAAAATGTCATCCAGCTCCACCACACCAGTACGCAGAGTGTTAAGTGTCACAGGTACACAACAACAATCGTGAAGCAGTTTGTGGGTTATTGAAGCAGTCATTTGTCAAGATGACGTATTCTATTTAAACCAGTCAATCAAGTACATTTGTCTATAATTAGGCAAATCCGTTTTTGATTCAAACTATGCCTTACAATACGCCTCTCGCTCAAGGTGGTGTGTACACTCCATGCATGTAAGCATGTACAGCAGATATTTTCATTGCATAACACATACATAAAGAATAAATGCGGGTGTACCTGGTTAGAGAATTAAATCATAATGAATTTCAACATTGGCTCACGTGACAATGTTAACCATTCTGAAAACTCGCAAAAATTAAATAGTTACTAGTAATACTTGATTTTACAATTGAACGTACAATTAAGTAGCCTATGGTGGTTTCCTTTCCTCATAAATTTGACGGTACCGGTACAGTACCGCAATTTTGTTTCAAGACCGGACAGTCAAATTAACTTAAGCTGCGTCAATTTCTCACTTAATGGTAAGCACAGATTTCTCCAGCCGAGCTGATACTCAGTTCAAGTAACAGTATGACAAATTACCAATAATTCATCATTCACTACCCGCGTTGCATTTATAGCGAAGAGATACATTTTAAAGACACTAGAAGGCAGAAATGGTTATTAACTGTAAATAATTATACTACTGAAAAGAATACTGTTGCGGATATACATGCTGCGTGGGTAATAGCTCATTACATACCTTCTACATTTAGAAACACTAATTAAACATCAACACCTCAAATTTTCATCATATACCTAGTCAATGCACCTACTGTTTTACTAGGTAATTATCAGTGTTCTGCCTGTCTCATACGACAACATAGATAATAACAATATTTAGCCAGAAATACTTACCAGTAATTATGTATTTAATTATAGAGAATACAATACAAATTTCAAGATGCCCCTCCTTAATTTCTATCGTTTTTAACTGTATAGTAATAAAATATGTTTATATATCTATACATACTGTTTACAGACTGCAGCAAACCTAAGCTCAGTCACTTGATACATGGATAAGAATGACATGAAAACATTATGACAAAGAATCCGCTCGAACATGTAGTTCACAGTATTTACACATATGTATGTATGTATTACATTATGATTATGCAAAACAAAAATTAGTGTAGTGATAAATTATTTCATACAAATCAAATAGGAAATGATTCCTACTACGGTACCGGTCTCACTTGTCGGGTAGAAACACTTATCGGGGTAGAATTCGTCCCGAATAGTAAATGCGTGCCATTTGGTCGATGGAAGCTCTAAATTCCCCATTTTTTACTATGAACTTGTACAATAAATATATCCTAGTCACTACTGGCGAGGCCATAATACATTGGTTATGAATATATGAACATCTGGAGATCCCATCCGTCCCTAAAGTGTATACTCACTTCGTCAATTCATGCAAGTTTAGAGTATTAGTATTGAAATTCACAATCGTAATTAGCTTTGGATCGTTGTTGTTGGACAGGAAGAATCATTTTTTGCTCAACTGACAAGTTACATTGTGACTTCGTTGTTCTGCTCTACTTTTGTGCTATTTTACTTTTAAATGGCTGAGCCCTTGCTGTAATACATTTAAATAACGGTGGTAACAGAACGAGCAAAAGAGAGTGCCTGAGATCTTGTAGCATAAACGTAAAAAAAAATTGACAAATTCTGCCCCGACAAGTGTAACGATATACAACTCAATGAGTAATACTCCATCCCCCATTACTCAGAACATCATAAATTGTTTTTCTTTCGGTCAATTATTTTAAAAAGTGTGTATGCACAGGTCTCGAAATTTAATATGTATTGCAGAAAATATATAGGTTAAGAAGGCGTTCAATTAATTTATCTACTGTCTCCATGTACGTAGGTAACATATTCGCATCATTGTGTATTCGGAAAATTTTGGTACGTTTTACATTTAATCTATTACGACAGTACGAACCAGCATAAATTGGCACAGTACCTACCTATCCCGTGCATAGGTATGACGATTAAAAATTATTTATTTATTACTTTACTGACCTTCTTATTACTGGAAAAATATTAGCAACACACGTAACGCCTACGAGTTAACTGAGACGAGGCAAGTTGACATGAGTCAGACCGTGGCCTGAAATTAACCGAACGGTCCTGCAACTGTAAAGTTCAGGTGACAATATAATCAAACTTAACACGAAAGAAGTATCGAAACTGAATACAATTATTATATAAATGTCACAAATCAAGTTAACTTTGCATCCTTTGTCTTTCTTCGTTAACGTCAAAAAAATGCACAGTAGTAGTAGGTAGTCAATAAGCTCATTGCTGCCGGGACAGTGATTGTCTGTGTCTTTCCTTTTCGAAATTCAAGCATGTTTTAATTTATTCATGCTACCATTGCTTCGTCTATGATGACACTCCACTCACAGATTGAACCAACTTAAATTTGAGTAAAAGACTTACCTCCTATAAGAATTACAATAAAGCAGTAGTGCAGATTCGACGTTTACGAAAGATGCATCGGTCAACTCCTGCTGAGTTCAAGCTACCCTTTTTAGCAATCAAGGTAATTTATAACTGTTAGCTTTACATTCGTCTATTATTCGCTGCACATGATTATCATAAGCAGTTTTCAATCTTGTCCATGTGCTCCATCGTCGACCACGAGCAACATTGAAAAGACGAAGGACGAATAGTGCAACAACACTTTGCTGTAGTGTGTACATCATTATATTCTACAGTAGATACATAAATATATGTAATTTACACTCATACATACTGATACATATTTTGGATAAATAGATATTTTCTGCTTCATGAGTGAATAGATCTATATACAACAATATAGCAGGTCAATTTGGTTCGTCAGATAGAGTAGATACGCTGTATTCATCAAAATTGTAATTTTGATATATAGCATCCATAATAAAAAACCGGAATAGTAAAGCACATTTTGGTCTGTCAAGTTTGAAATGATATCAAAAAGATAAGATTTAAGATCTAAGTTTACGAAGAATCACAACTTACATTGCTTGTATAGGTATATTATGTATGTATTTGTAATTGCCTGAGGATATGAGGGTTATTGGATGATACAAAAATTACTGTTAACCTCAAATAGAGTAAATTCACCAAAAAAGAAAAAAATAACGTGTAGGAATTATGAATATTACAAAACAAGAATCGTAATTAAATGCTTTGATTATCAATGACGCTAACAGTAATACGATTTACTGAGTTTCTGAGAGCAGTGTGTACACTAATGTACCGAGTGGTTACGATTGAAATGCATTCACGCTCAGTACACTACTGTCAAGCAAAAGGAAGGTGTGTACATAATAGTGCTGTCCGCAGACGGAACGCAGGTGGAAATATAAATTGCTTTCTACTTTTTAACATGATTCTAGATTAGTTACATACGACTACGATGTGCTGTTGTTTAACTGTTTTCGCTGTCTTGTTTTTTTCTTGCTGTTTCCTGATGCCATCTTTAATCTTCAACACTACTATATATTAATTATTACGATTACCGCTCGGGAGTTTTTGCTATTTGTTTTGGCAATTGTATCAGAGTAGAATGCATTTTCTATTTTTCTTCCGTTGCTGCTTCATCGTTGGTCTTTCCATTTGTTGGAACTGTCTGATGATTCTTACTAGTTCATGAAATGCTTGGTCCACATTCATCCGGAGTTTTGCACTGCACTCAATCAATGGGACTCTTAATTGACGGGCTAAATTTTGGGCTTCTTCACGTGCAACCTAAACAGTAGCAGAACAAACACATTGTAATTACTAGTGAGGGCACGGTCTTATATGCATCGTACATCATGAAATTATTATAAATCCTCTCTTAAAATTTTTACAAAATCATCTTACTTATTATATTATTCTAAAACTCCCCGGGGAGTTATTCGTTGAACAACTCCTCAAACCGGGAAGTTATTGGAGGGTGGGGAGTAATAAGAGGAGGAGTTTTTTTCTGCAACATTTAATGCTGCCTCTTAACATTGCATTGATGCAGAGAGTAATTGGGGGCAGTTTTTTTTCCAATTCAATCATTTTTTCATGGGAGTTAAAATAGGCAGAGACTAGTACGAGGGGGAGTAATGGAGGTTTTACGGTATTAACCATCCCAAAGTTACTACACTTTAAATGTCAAAGATTAAATTGCGGTCATTTACGATCCCCAGTAATTACAAATAGGTGATTTATTTGGAAGTTTCTCTTTGATGTGAACCTAATCAAGACAAATAGGCGTAATATACATAAACGGAAGGAATGCCTTTTGAGACTAATTGTGCTGATCACAAGTTTTTGATTCGGGCGTAGTTTGTCATAATGCAATTACAAAATAAAAAACGTCAAATCGTTTCCACAGATCTCATTTGAAGGAGCTCAGAAACTCAAAAATGGTAAAGCAGTTCCAGTTCTAGCCAGTTTCAATTTCAACTCTCCAAGTGATGGTGAAATATAGGATACGCATACGCGGTGTAAAAGGGAGATGGTATAAAAAAATCCAAAAATGAGAAATAATTTCAAATATCGCAAAATGCTAACGGTAGCTCCATGAAACTTGCTTGCATCTAAGCAGAGCGGCTGTTAACTATTGATATTTGATTAGAAAATTCATCATTCACTTTACACTACAATGGGAGATATTAGGGAGGGAGAGGAATGCATGTGAAGGTATGTACATACGCGACTTGTGTAACGGCTGAGGTGACGGTCGGATTGCGGTGTTAGATTTTAAATTTACATAATCCTCACTTTCTCATCCATTGCAAGTTGAAGGAAAATCGATCCACTACAATTTTCAGCAAATGCAGGCACGTCTATTGCATCAGAGCTACTACGATAAGGATAAAACTTGGTTTACTCATGAAAAGAGAGTACAAACTCGTGATCTCATTTCCTTAACGTTTGAATTACAAAGCTATTCGCGGCTAAACACAATAGCCATGTAGGTAGTAGGTATATACTAAATAATATTTATGTATTTTGTAGTAGATTGAGGGAGAGAGAGAGAAAGAGAGAGATAGGGATGTTAAGAGGCTGCAGTCCCTCATTAAAGTTTTTAGTATTGGCTCACAGCAAAAGGATTTAAATGACAACTTGGAATATACTGATCGTGATTATACCTTACACTTGTAAAATCCTAGGATCCATTAGTTTCCCCCTCTTCCCCCCATCTACGACAATTTTCTTGATGCGGGTCTGATGCAATTTTTACATTTAGAGTGGTTGTTCTGATGACACAATTTGCTACAGCTACAAGCAAAGCTAACAAATATTCTTAAAGCACAGAACCATTTCATAATACTTTGTTGAGTGTATTCATGCTCCTATCTGTTGTGATTGCTACTTCTCTCGGAAGTCACCACTATCGTCGTATGTTATGCGTGTAACCCTAGTCGTTCTCACTCAGCAACCTTCTCCACGAAATACTACAAAAGACAGAAGTAAATCAAATAAGTATTCTCTCCATGGATCCATGCGAAGTTCTGACAACTTCCAGCGTGAAACCCTGATCCGTTCACGCCGACAGTAGCAGACAGGAATAAGTACAAGTACAAACATTATAGAGATACATATAAGTACGTATGTATACGCAGTGGTAGTGACGTATCCATCTCCATAGGCTATCTTTGCCAGTCTCTCAACTGAAGTGCCTATCGTCGTTTTCCGTTTTTGGAGACATTGTAAAAAGTGTAAAGCGATGAAGAACCACGAATGTCACTTCTTTAACAACAACGTCAAACACCGACTCCCGTCTTAATAGAATGACAAACGTGGAAGAAATTTGAAGCGTGAAGGCAAAGAGAATCTCCTAGTGTTCCCAAAGCTTCCTTCCACGAATGCCCTCAGTCACGAAACCACAGTCAGACGAGACTTTCACGAGTTTTAGCTTCAGTCTCTATTTCCACTAAATTTTCTTCCTCGCTCAACTTAAGCGACAACGTCAGATGCAGCTGCATGCATTGAAGTGGCTGATGTCATCTACTCATTACACCAGGAGAAAGTTGTGGTGAAAGGCTGTAACTACCCTGTCTCAGATTTCTATATTTCGTAATGCGATGCATTTAAAACATCGAGAAGGAATAGTTCTACAACATTAGCAATAAACATAATGTAATAACGTTGAATAAATCGAATTTAGTTGGACATTCTGGACTGATTTTCGCCCTGTAAGACAAGTAGATACTTGCGCGGGTCCATATTTTGAGTCCACGAAATAACTATGCAATCTAAACGGGTCCTAATTAATCCATTATTCAATGACCAATTTTCTCTCGTTATCGAACGCTGTCAATTAACGACTAATTTAATGTGAAATAATAATCTTCACTGTTTGACGTTCAAAGTTGACATTCTTAAATGTTATTTTATTTGTCTCCAGTTGCTGATGATAGATATGTCACTGTTCCCATAAAATATCATACGACAACCGAGTATGAATGTTCATACGAAACTTAATCTTTCTGGAACGTCATTCAGTTGTCAGTTTGTCAGCAAAAGGAACGTGGTGATATCACTCTGTACATTTACATTTCGGTCGACGTCGATCGTCACAACACAATGTCATTTGTGCAGATGCTACGATTTTATAGTGGTGAGTAATTTTCAAAGTGTGCATATTCTGAAGGCTGTGGTAATCTACTGTGTATTCTCGATGTATTCCCATTCCATCCTTCAACTCTCCGCAACCCTCTTTGCCATTTCTCATATATCCCGACATGTAGATGTATATATACTCTTCCCTCAGCCTATCTAAGCGGCTGCTCTGTACTCAGTACTCTGCACATCACTATATCCTGCTCCCCACGATGCGATTGTGACTAGGAATGACGAAATGAAATAAAATAGAGCAACAACAAGAAAACCAGAGCTGCATGCAACACAATCAAGCTGACGCATTAAATCCTTTACACTCATATCTACACTTGTACTTAATTACCTGTGAGCAAACAAAGCCTTATTGTGGTTCCAATCGATACCTAATAACCCGTCAATGGTTCACAAACAGACGGAAAGACTTGTGAACTGACAACTTTTCCACTCCACACGTATACATACTCTCATGTACCCAACACCTACACGTTTATTCATGATAATCAACGGATAGACAAGTTTATGGGGAATTTTCCTCAAGAGAGCAAGCCAACAGGCACACAGTGGGTCGGAGACAGAGATACACTCAAGCTTCCAAAGAGATGACTAAAGCGAAACCGACAAGTATGTGGTGTGTGTGTTGAATGCTTAGACATTATTCGCCATTCGCTTATGGGTACAAAAACGAGAGAACTAAGAGAACAGATACAAAGGTAACATTTATTCCATTTCTGGTTCAGATTGACACACGAAAAGTTGAGAAGAATGATGAAACCGTACCACTCGTTGAGGTTCTAAATCGGATTTATTGGCCACAATGAGCATGGGGAACTCATCTCGGTCTTTTACTCGGAGGATCTGTCGATGGAATTTACTAATCTCGTCAAAGGAGGATCTCTCTGTCACAGAAAATACCAGAAGAAATCCCTCTCCGGATCGCATGTACTGCTCCCTCATTGCACTGAACTCCTCTTGGCCGGCTGTATCTAAAACTACAAAAGTAAAACAAAGTCGTCATTATTGTTTTGAACTTGAGCTCCGGTGAGTTCCTGTTCATCACTAGTTTCAAAAGCAACTGCGGTACACTTAAATTCCCCAAGCTTGACAATGACAATAATCCATTTGCGGAAAAAAAAATCGTTCGTCTTTGTCGTTGTCAACCCTCACAACGAAGAAACATAGATAAATATGTCGCAGTGGTTTGTTTACGTTACTTGCAACGCATTACAAATGTACAAATAGGTAAACTATAGAACCAACAAATAACTGTGACGAACGAACACAATACCGTCTTATTTTAAATTATTTAGCTAGATAAGACACGACAAGATAATATTACAATTATGACTTACTATCTAATTTGGCAGGAACATCGTCGATTACGCATTGCTTCGTGTACGAGTCTTCAATTGTGGGGTCGTAGTCTTGAACGAAGTAGCTCTGTAATCAAATTAACACAGACAATAATGTTAGTACTGTCAAACTTGCGATAAATAATTGAGATCAGCTTTATATACTTATAAAAAGATATTTACATAGACGTTTATCCATCTATTCTGCCCAGCACACAATCATATTTATTTATTTGCATATCCCTTACTCACCACTTACTGAACTGTGCGCGTAGAGATGAATCAGAGACGAGAAAGGGGGTATTAAAATAATATGATCCGTTTTTACCGTGTACTTTTAGTTAAGTATGGAAACAACTAGACTCCATAGTCCTTCCGGTTTTTGATACGTTTTACACCATATAATCATACGATACGATTCAATTTTAAGTCCAACCTAACAAGTAATAGCTGAATGGTTCAACAAGATCATAAACCAAACGCATTACAAGTAGAAAATCCAAACAAGAGATGAGATGTCGATCATCGAACAGTTGAGACCTCGAAGGTTAAAATCTCATCTACACTTTGTGCTTGTGACCATAGCAATAGAGTTTTACTTATCGTTGCTATGGCTACCAAGTAGAAACTTTACCTTCACTCGGCTGTTAAAGTGAAGTGAAGATCTCGAATGTTGAATGTTGACCTCGACATTTCGAAAAAGACTCAGGAACTTTAACGTCAGCGTAAAATTTCCCATGTGTTGTTATAAAAACTATAGAGTGAAGTTTGATTCTATCAATTTGTTTCCATTACTACGGTAAAGTTGAAGTGAAGTGAAAATGAGCCTTTATTAGTGATCGGAATGGTCTGGTCCGGACCATTTTATCTGGTCTGATCTGGTCTGGTCCGAGCGAATCGGACCAGACCAAAAACTTTTGGACCAGACCAGAAAATCTGGTCCGACCACATTTTTAAAATATATGGCTTTTTTTGACAGCTCAAGTACCAAATAGAGAATTATGAAAAGTGAAAATAATAAGATTCAGTAATAATTGTTGCTCAATATAACTTTCAAAGAATTATAAGCAATTACTTTGGGTATGTCCTTCAAGCCTGGAATTTATCAAAGTTCTATTATTGAACTAAAATCTGGTCCAAATGGTCTGGTCTGATCTGGTCCAAAGAGTCGGACCAGACCAGTGGTCTGGTCCAAGTGAAAATTCTGGATCAGACCAGACCATTCCGATCACTAGCCTTTATGCTTACCCGTATTGTCAAGCGAGTGCACAAGTGACAGAAGATTTAGAATCGCGACCATGGTGCCTAAACAAAACTTTTTTACTTAATACAAGGTGGGTCAATTTGGAGATTTTGAATTTATTTTTGGGAACGCTGGACGGGACCCAAGATTTTTACTTCTGCGCCATAGCTACCATTTTTGTGCAATAATTCCAAAATAATAAACATTTTCACTCTTACTTTTAATTTGTAAAAACCGAAAATATTTTTTAATTATTACAAAAATTACAGCTTTTAGCAAGAAAATCTGTCCTTATTTGCAATTAAATATTTTCAGTTTACGCATTCTTCGATGTTTTTCATTTTTCATCGACATTATAAGCTACAATCTACAACTATTCGATTATTTCTGAACACTTAAATAAAAAAGGTAATGAAAATGTTTATTATTTTGGAATGATTACACAAAACACAAAACTAGTAGGTAGCTATGGCATAAAAGTAACAATTTTGGGTACTCTGGTCCCGTCCAGGGTTCCCAAAAATAAATTCAAAATCTCCAAATTGACTAACCTTGTATTGAGTAGAATTTTTGTCTAGGCACCATGATTGCGACCCTTAAAATATATGCAAAATTAAGATTATAAATGTAGCTGTGGAATATGAATGAGAAGTTCAACAGCATTGGGAGAGAAAATCCATCCTATCCAAATACGAGCCTAGCTAGAATGAAATGCCAGAAGTGGGCATTTATAATCTAAAAAAAGTAAACAACATGACCATACACAGATGTTAAGGTTGGAGTGCAAATATAGATATCATAAATTCTCGATTATATAAATTCACCCTGAGCAGCTTAGCTAGTCGGACGCATAGATAAATGTTTGTCAACCACTACAGAGGCATTGCGTAGGCAGGTGAAGGTGAATGCAATACCCCAAGTGCCTAGTTCTACAGCTTAAGAGACTGTAAACAGTTAAGATTTCGACCAGAATTATTACGAAAAACTGCATCTCGAATTCAGCTGGACAAAACAAAATAACTTACGACTTCTTAGAGTCGACTTTGACATCTGAATATTTTCCTTTGCCTTTCCCCACAAGAAATTTTGTCCATCTTATCACAAAATGTGTGTAGGTCGACAAATGTCGAGCGAAACAGTCGAAAGATTTCTGTACAAGGCGGCGCAATCAAACTCTAACATGTTGCTGTTGCTATAAAGATAAGAACGGTGACTAGAGTAGACGGAGACTAGGCCTCGAGTATTCGAACGCTTCAAGACCTCAGCGGAAGGTTGAGAATACAGATGCTCGAAGAAACAATAAACATGACATAGAATAGAAATCTTAAAATTCAACCAGTCTACGGAATGCTTCAATGTTTCGACGAAAGAACGGGAATGTTTTACGAGAGCACCATTTCAAAAGTCATAGAGAAAAATATCAAGTGAAACGAAAAGGATTTTTGTGACGATTGCAAACGCAGATGATTTTGTTTCTTCAGAACTCCTCGATTCCCAAATAGGGTCATAAAGGGCGTATTGCATCTTGTAATTTTATCGTTGTCTTATATGTACCTAAGTCCCTGCATGAGTGTGTCACTCCTCTCTCTCTGAGCATTGTACAGCTATCAAATAAGTGCTCGAGTGTTTGTACGTGCGTGAAATGCGTCAGTTTGTAGGGATAGGCCCACTGCTGACTGTACTCACTGTTGGTTTTTGGTTCTTGACTACATATCTGTTTGAGTGTACGCTTGTGTAGGAGGCAAGGGAAACGACTTCAAATCGATGATTTTGTCCGTATTTCTTGTTCAAAAGAAACCAGTCGAAACTAAAAACTGGTATAAAGTTACAACCACCACTTCTAACCAATAAATACCCAAATGCAATTGAAAGCATAACGGCTGAATTCCATCGCGACATAACATAGCGCCTCTACTGCATACCCTTGAAATACTATTACCTACCTATATATATTATCAGAACAACCGCAGTCACCGTGTTCCTCCACTCATCTTCTTTTAGTAGAGTAATCCTCCCGAGTCGAGCATCTCAATACTTTAAACCGTGCACCTGACAAAAGCCAATAGTTTGTGACACAATACAAATCATGACTTTCGCGAAAAATCTATCCCTCTAATCCTCCCCAATGCTACCATACTATCTACATACAGACTACATAAATAAATTATCCATTCGAATTGCAACTGAAATCATGAGGGAAGAACTGACAGTTGCATTTAGAGGATTTCGGATTTGAAATATCACCTTAACCCGTCCTCCCTCAAACGCAGACTTTCAAGTTCTTAGTCCAGGCTTTAAATCCCTTTTATAATATCCACCACCCAGACTAGTTACCGTACATGCATACCTACATTATCGTTCATTTAAATACTGCTTACAAAAGTGCATGCCCCAGCGTCTCTATCCCTAAAACCGTCGCTGTGAACACTAAGTTAAAACAAAACTGTACACCTATCATGATACTGATTTACATACTACATGCGAGTCGGTGAAGTAAATAGTGGAGCAAAAGAAAACTGACAGGACATTCTCGTTGTGTATAAAAAGAGGAAAAAGTCCGTCTGTCTGTATGGAGAGTCTGGAATAGAAATCATCATTAAAAGCAATTATGCATCCATGTTTGGTATGGAAATGAGAACCAAGTTGAACCAACATTCCATCCACCTCAGCAGTTCGTCGTTCAACATGTGATGCTCTATGCTCATGATCTCTCTTTATCTTTGAATGTTTGCAAGTATAGCTGAAAGACAAATGTGCGCCGTCTCATCGTCTCATGGTGAACATAACGAGCAAGCAGTAGGCATCATGTAATGCACACAAATTGCTATGCATTGTAAAATAAACTCATGTCAGTCACATGTGGCGGGCTGTGACTGTCATGCATGGCTACAATACAAAAACTAGACGAAATTTCGTTTGAAAAGTACAAATAAAAAGGATACTACCTACAACAAGTACAGAGTGCGGGACGAGAACTCGAGAACTGCAGAAGAGAGCAGTTGAGTGGCAAAGAGAACTTCATTCAGACGTCTCTCCTAAAGCTCATAGGCCTCTCAGTTGCAAAGCAAAGCAGAACGGAATAGAAAACCTCACTCCTAGCTACAGGTTCCAGAGAAAACAGAGACGAACGAACGCTCAAGTAAAAAAGATGAAAACAGTCCCAAACTGATGCAAGAGCCGGGTTTGTGGATGAGGATATGGAGAGAAAAACTAAGCCGACCCCGGGACGAAAAACGAAAACGCCGAAAACTTTGGTTGTTTGTGGAACTCTATAACTGAAAAGACAAGAGCAGGTTGCCAGCACCAGCCACGAACTCTCTGTGCAATGCTGTATTCTAATGTAATGTCATGTAAATTTGTAAATGAAGAAAGAAAGAGCAGGAGACAATCTTTCCCTTTGGCTTTGCTTTTCCATCGTGTCGTCCAAGTGTGACTAACGAGAGATTTCTTAATACATTTCGATGTTTCAGAATGCTCTGCACCTTTTAGCTTTTATATTTGCTAATACATCTGTACATTCTTATCCATCTTATCCTTGCCTTGCTCTTTGGCAACCCGAAATGCCAGTCGAGATGTGCACAAGCACAGGCCTCTAATCTTATTCCTATCAGATGATGTACTCGATTTAATAAGCTTCCTGCCTCCAAAAAACACACAGACACAGTTTCACACACAATACAGCGTACGCACACGCACTTGACATGCAATTGAAGCTACGGCAGAAACAGTCTACTTACTACATGTACTGCACTGCTAGCAGCACAAAATAGTAGGCAGTCCGTGCTCACTACCTATATTTGCGTTGAAAGCTTTCAAGTACCATGGACATGGACCATGATAAAGGTATGCAAACTGCCTCCCCATGTCCCCACCAACACCAACTCTTTACTCTTCACGATCTCTAGATAAACAGAGCCTAGCTAATATAAGCGAATCCCTCACTCACATAATATCGTGTACAAATTATAAAAATAATAGATTACAAGTACAGTCATGATGCACACTCATAGTACTCTCGGTCTTGGTCGTATATCATAAGGCAGAGGTAGAGGATGAGGCAGAGAGTTCACAATCTACACAAAGCTTGCTGCCATACAAGCATACACCTACTGTCTCTGTAGTCTAGTTGCTCTTTCTCTTGTCTGTTCTTCCTCCTCGCAAGACTTAACTGATGAATGTTACGTCGTGCTCACGCAATGCTCTTGCCTTATTTGTCATTCCTCATTTGTTTATATGGTTATACACATCCCTAGCGCTTGCAGATGCTTTTGCCTTCTGCTTTTAAAACTACACCACACAAGATTCTTTCTTGAGAATAGCATTCAGTAGTACATTTGAGTGGAAGACCATGTACATAGTCTTTGAGCAAGATATTTACAATCTTCGCATTGATACTAATGGCCGCCATGCTATCCAAACCAAACTGTGCAAGTGCAAGACCATCATCATATCATGAAAACGACAGCAAGAGAATGCCTTTATTTCTTCCCGTATACATATGTATGCCAGAACCCAAAGTCTACCAGACTCTCGAAGACCAAAAGACACACGATTACATTATCATCTTTTCTCCTCATTCTCCCTTCAAAGTTTGACTCTGACTCTAGGATGATGCTGATGATGCCGACCATTCGGCGTACTTAACGGCTTGTACCTATTTTGGGAATATCAAAATCGAAACGCCTGCACAGCCACAACAGTTGATTCTTCATTGTTGACTCTCAACCCCATAGGGTGCAATGTGCAATACTACCATTAGCAACTCTATCTTCGAATGTCAACAGACGCACCTACCTACATATTATTTTAATTTATTCAATCATCTCCTCCACCGTACTCCTACTTTATCATTACCAATGTTTCTAATCGATAATTTAGTATCAACGGACCGAATTATGACAGCATGGCCCCAACTCGACATGAAGCGAAAGTAATTCTAGGCAAGGGGCACCCCAAAAGACTATTAAGTAATCCACTTTCAAATACCAACCAACCTATTTACATAATTTCTGAAACATAGATACTAAGACACTCACAAACTCACAATCAGAAGCATCTCGTGCATACTTTCACAACACCCAGCACATATCTCTTAGTGAACATTATTAGTCAACAATCTGCATCCGTTTACCGTGTCAACTTCAGTTTCAGGGAAGACCCGTGAAGTACGGTGACAACGCGAGAATATTCATTGACTCAGCCACTGAAACCATCTTGAAGCTAGGTACTCCAACGAAACTACCTATTCCTGGTCTATCTGTATGTACCTAACAACACAGTGATTCTTTTCATATCTAATCTGTAACTCAACCCAAGACAGTTTCTCTTCTCGTTCGAAATACATTAGAATTAGGAGGATACTACACCTGTCATTTCCACTGCCACCATGAGATTGAAACAAATAAGTCATTAGTCAACATATTAGTCAACATATCGTCAAAGATATCGACGTCTGCAATACTTCGATCTTAATTACAAAAACGTACTGTCTTCGTCGAAATAATGAATTAAATCGAGTTATAAATAATTAAAAGTCAAAATGCGATAACGAAGGTGCTATGCAGCTACTACGTGAGTTTGAAGTTTTTAAGGAAACGCTTGTAATAATTAGGAGTTCAAGTGATAATGTAGTGGCTGCATTGCTTTGTTTTGTTGAAGACGGTAAAATTCTATATGATTCCTTTAGTGCACCTAAAAGTCAAAAGCTAATGAAGCACAGCAACTCCATACTCCACAGTATCGAAAGTTCTCAAGATTCAGACACTGGAAACGGTGACGGGTAGGCTAATAACCTGCTTCGGGATATATCAATGGACCTGGTGTGCACCGGCACATATACAAATACAACCTGAAGAGGCGTGAATATAAAGTGTTAATCAAACTGGGAGGAGATCCAAGTGGGACAGAAACTACCAATTTTTAAACATTCTCCAAACTACAGGACAGTAGAAACTTTTTCACGCGAGACTTCCAACATCCAAGATTCAGCGTTCAGCTTGCCTCTCCAACATAAAGCACAAACTTTTAGGATTAGTGAGGACTCATTTTCATATCAAAGTAGAAGTGTAGTAGGCTGCAGACATAAGCTGACTTTTGACTGTGTCAATGTTAAATTCATACAGATCGGATAGCGTCTGTCGCCTACGCTAACCACCTACCAGTTACCAGCCATGTAGATAGGCCAAAAGAAAACAGAATCTTGGTTCCCACGAATAAAAGTTACATAAAGGATGTATTTACCTTCTCCATACCATATTTTCGCATGCCCACTATCTTCGCTGTGTGTGCCTACAATCATTTAATTTGTGCAGAGGTTTTCTTCTTCCACAAATCCAAATCTTCATACAATCCTTGTACTGCTGGGTTTACACTTTAAATGTGAATCCTATCTTTTGCAGCAGTCATCTCCTTGGAAGCATTCACATGAATAAGTTACAACCAAGTGATGATATATATGGTACCTACTTGTGCATGATTCTTTCGCCCTCACGAATGCTACCATCTCCTTGGTCCTCTCCTGCCTCCTCTTACCCGATGTTCAAAAATTAGCCCAACGCTAAATGATTTTGCAAACGAACTTGTCGAAGTTTTTCTGTCTGATCAACTTTTAACTAAACTAAAAAATTACAAGGCTAACCTCTACACACTCCGAATCAACGATAAAAATGTATAAGCACAATTAAAGATGATTTTAACTATTACTACCCTAATTCAAGAACTAATCATATTGTGACTGCAGAACCGAAAACTAGAATTTGCAAGACTAGTATCATACCTACATCGCATTAGTTCTATGTATACTGATATAGCAATAATAAAATCTCGTACCTGAATGAACTGTATGGTAATTGCTGATTTTCCAACACCTCCTCCCCCAACTACAACAATTTTTTGTTGATTGTTTTGCATTTTTCGATTTGCCGACATCCACGAACAACAAAAAGTAAACACTGAAACTAAAAACCGAAGATTGACGAAATGACGGAGACAACTGAAACGAAAATAGAATCAACTATGATCAATAATGCTACTTAATTCCGTACAGCTTAAAACTAGTTTATGTCTACACAATTATAATAATTTAAAATGAGTGTGAATGGCTTTTGATAATCCGAGTTAAAAATCTAGATCTATGCCGGTGAATGAAAACACGAAGAATACGAAGCCAGGAAATATCATAAAATATTTCGCTTCAAACATTATGACGAAATTGAACGGTAACTGCATTACTTTGTATATACGTACACACAACAAATTACTACACAACAAAAACCTAAACACTAATTTGTAATGGTAATTGCCGTGAATTTTAAAATCAAACCAAGAGTAAAAACCCAAAATCAAATGACACCAAAATTGGCTTGAACTAATTATTGATAATAGATTTGAAAACCACTATCTACCATCTGCACAGTTAATAAGACGTAAGACTTTAATCTGATATGCAGTAAGAAACAAGCCTTCTCTGACTGTTGCTGTTGCACTGAGTGCAACTCGAGAGAGTAGAGCAGTCTTGCAGACGGATAGTGTGGGTACAGAAATGTGGAGTGAGTGGTGAGCTTCACCAAACCTTCTCCTGGGTTGGTCTGGTCTGGCCTGGCTCTAGCACTGGCACTGCACTGAACAGTTGATGTTGATATGGATGGATGTGCCACTACAGCGTTCGCGTAAAGTCTAAAGTAAGTAAGTAAGCGTTTTCCTTGCCTTTCCCTTCCTTCGTTTGGGTTACTAACGCCGTACTAAAAAAAGATATACTGGCACTGGCGCACGGCGACTGTGTAGAAATATGAATCGGAACGTTATGTATACGTATACGTGCCAGTTGTTGGAAAGTATGGAAAGAAGAACGTCGAAGAGGCTTGAGTGGATGTGGATGCAGTGGGAATGGGAATCGCAATAGGAATACTCGTGATACGGAGAAGTGAGAATGGAGTGGTAGAGGCACAGTGTGCAGTGCAGTGTACGGTGTCTACGAAGTAAGTCGAGGGAAGATAAGAAATAATAATATTTCGCTGCTTTACTTCTATGCACTGCCGAGATGGCGAGTGGGTTTGCATGAGTTGGCTGGGTCCGAAGAGTTGGAGTTGGAATGGAAGGGTGGTAGTGGTGGTATAGGACGTATACGCAACGTAAATGATACGTACTGTAGTCTGTAGTGAGTTAGTGAGTAGTTGACTGCGTTATAGCTGTGGTATATAGGTGGTGGATTTTGTAGACGTAGACAGGAGTGAGAGCAGAGGCAGAGCAGAAAGTGCTGTTGGTTGTTTGGTTGTTCGCTTTTTGGCTCACATTGTGTGTTCGGCGGCATTCATAAATTACGTAACGCAAAAAGTCAATATTTTCGACCACCCCTCCCCTCGTGTAACGCACACGTAACGCTGGCATAAAACCTACCACCCCCTCCCGTAATGCAATTGTCTAACCGTGCGTACGCCACGATATTGATTATATTTCCAATAAATTTTACATCAGTATAAATAATTTTATTATGACACAATGAGCTAGATAAGGTGCATTGTGGAATAGCGAAATCATGGATTTAAAATATGGAACTATTTTATCCTTGATTATCTAACCTCACATTTTGTGTCGGTTTGCATGCGCGGACATGTGAAATAAAAAATACCACTATTTTACAATTTCACATCTAGCTGTAATTTGACATTTGTCGCTAAACAAATAATAATTAGTTGATTTCAATTTAAGCCAGCCTTGATGCATCTGTTTCAGGCATTTTTAAGTTTTCTGAATCCTTATTGATTAGAATTATATTATTTTAACACCAGTAAACGTTGTCGACTAATTAAAAAAGCAATAAAATTATAAGTATACTGATTATTAACACCGCAAAACTGAAATTTTAGCTTTTTAATGGTTACCAGTGATGAATTAGATACAAACAAGTAATTAGATTCAATTACATTCGTCTTGTGTTGATACATCGGAAGGTTAGGAAAATAACTGCGTGTCGTTCAATATATGGCGTTATTCCACATTTACGCCACTATTCTACCTCGTTCAAGTTGGATAAGTAATTTCACATCTTATGTCTATGTCACATTTTGAACTATATTGCAGAATTGATTTTATTCCACATTCCTGTGTTTATATGCACTAACAATGGCAAGACAAGGCATGTGCTACTGTTTTGGACGCAGCAAAATGAAATCGTAACGAGGTGAATACATAGGTGTGCACTTCTGAAGTTAGCTAAACTACCTGGAATCTGCAGGCAGTAAAATGGGAACTCCGATAGTTAAATGACCGTGATAACGACGTTAGTCTAACTTAAGTTAAACTTGCCTACCACTGCAATTTATCCGAACCAGCAATTTGAATTGTATTTTCTAAAACTGCTTGTAAACTTAAAGCTGATGCTCCTGAACAATTGTTTAATAAGCAGTATATTTAGTAATATTTGTGCTCAAGTTGGTCAGAGTGAGCTATCAAAATCATCAGATCATCAAAAATAAAACCCTTCCTTTATTCCCACTTACTGGTTGCATTCTTAGTTTTCTAAACTATAATCAAAACCCTTGACTTGAAAATCAGTATTATTTCTGAGCGAGATCAAGTCAAGTCTTCACTTTCAAACCGATTTTATTATAGAAATTAAGAGTTGCGATTTTAAACCGTAAACATTAAAATTAAAACTCAAAAACTATAAAATATTAAGATCAAAAAATGTCTAGTTCTAATTCCAGTGCAGATATCTGCAAAATTAAAATTAATAGTGTCGATTTCTGTTAGTAACAAGATCACAAGTCTCGATGTTTTCAGTAACAAAATCAAAAGTCTCGATATTTTCACTAACAAAACCACAAGTCTTGATTTTTGTGAGCAACAAAATCGGAAGTCTCGATTTCTGTGGGTAATAAAATTACAAATCTCGATTTCTCTGAGTAACAAAATCGGAAATCTCGATCTCTGTTAGTAAAAAAATCACATGTCTCGACTTCTACGAGCAACAAAATCGTAGTTCTCGATTTCTGTGAATAACAAAATCATAAGTCTCGATTTTTTCTGTAATAAAAGCACAAGTATCGTTATCTATGACCAAAAAAATCATAAGTCTCGATTTTTTCGTAATAAAAGCACAAGTCTCGATATCTATGACCAACAAAATCGGGAGTCTCGATTTTTGTGAATTACAAATAAAGGTCTTAATTTCTGTGAATTACAAAAGAAAGACTTGATGTCTGTGAATCAAAGTAACGGATATCGATTGCTTGGAGTAAAATAATTGTAAATGCAGATTTTATTGCGTAGCAATCAAGAGTCGCAAGGACTAGAGGTTGGATTTTATTGAGTAAGGAAAACAAGTCTCGATTTTATTGGATAAGTAAATCAAGTCTCGATTTATCGTGAATTAATATTCCCGAATGTTTACGAAACACAATCAAGAATATCATCAATAGTTTGCAAGATTAACATCTAAGGTGTGCTGCGTAACCGTTGTTCTAAAACTGTCGTTGAAACAAGTTAGCCAAGCAGAGTTATCGTTGTCTCGTTTAACGCGACGAAGTGGCACGGAGCTTCGTTCAACTGCTCACGCAGTCGGTTATTCTATTTAACGTTGCTCATGTATGGGTGAATACCCATCCCCCATCAAACCGTAACGCAATTGCAACGCTAAGGTCAACCCCCCTCCTCCCTGGCACTGCGTTACGTAATTTATGTACACCGCCTTCGTGGAGTTGGTTGTTGGTTAGGAATAGCAGAGTAGAGCAGAGAGTGGAAGAGAGCAGAGTTGTGGCAGAGGAAGGAGGTGAAGTTGTTGTGAAGCTAGAGATAGGAAACTGCAGCGAGAGAGCTAAAGCCCAAAGTTGACTTGTACGACCGAGTAGTGTGTTGGAGACTCGGATGGAGAGTACCAAACCCAATAACCCAACATTCAAACATGGAGGGAGCCTACGCTTCATACTCAGTAGGAGGTTGTAGATATTGTGAAATTTTACCATTTTTCTTGTCCACATGGAGCATTGTGATCGTTCTGTTTCATTTGACATTGTCTCAGTGAAATTATTATTTTCCAACAATTAGTTAACCAATAATCCTATTCACGTATTAATCATCATCGCTACGAAGGCGATGGACGGTGAGTTGAAAAATTACGATATTATTCTGTGGTTTCATATTTTACATGTCCACCTCTAGTGGCTTTTGGGCATGTACATATATAAATTAATGTTTGGGCATGTTAATACATATATAAGTAAATATACAGAGTTGTATGTATAGGTAGATACGGGGTGTTGAGTCCTGTGTTGAGTATTGAGTTGTTGGATACATACTGGGTTGATTTTCGATTGGGATTTGGAATGGGTCTAGTGCCCTTATCACCAATGTACATACTCATAATATAGATTTTAACGAGCTTGACTTGGTCTTGGTATCATTGACTATTTATTAGTGATTTAGTGTATTCTGTGTAGGTCTCTGGCCTGTTTGTATGTTACCTGGTTTGTTCGAAGATGTAATTAATAATATGTTACAGTATGATTTGTCTATGATCTTTTGAGTTTTTAACTGCAATCAGTTTATCCGAGAAGGAACCTCGGATCGGGTGGAACGGTGGAGCAGAACTGGTTGGTAGTTGTTTTGAATTGCACTGTTGACTATATGTATTTGATTGCTGCATGGTAGGAAATTGATTGAATGTAGTGTAGTTCATAGTGGGACGTTTTACAAATTAACCAGGTCAAAAACTTGGTTGTAGCAATTTCATAATTTGATTTTTCGTCATGGTTAGGAATTAGGAATCTTTTTTTAAACAGGCATTCTGGTAACTTTACACTGGGATTTGTAGTCGAAAGGGTACATACGTACCTATGGGATGAGTACAACCAACAACGGGTGAGACTGGATAACGCGGGAACAATACCCTCTCTAGACAGTATGCTTGCATTACGTTTCATGCGTTTAGTTACTCTTGGCACTTAAATGGTTTCATAAAAAACGGTCTGTGCAGTTCATCGTCAAACCAAGTTAGACTGCAAATGTTTCGTTAAATGTGAACGTACAAGCTTGGAATATGAGGCTTGTTATTGGTAATTTTTAATTTGGATGAAATATGTTTAGGCATGATCGTATATCGAATTCAAATTATGTACTCTGGGAATTTATACTCTAGGAATGTTCAGTATCAATATTAACTGTTTATTTTGTTTGTAAGCGTAGTAATATTTTTAAAGTTTTGTTATTTTTTTGGTGGTTGGTTCGTAAAGTGTCATGTTTGTTGAGTGCATGGCTGTGGATGGTTATGATTAGATACTGCGTATACTGGTTATTCTGTACACGGACAATTTTGTGTCTACTCGTTTCCTTTCCAGTTAGCTCGTGCTTGCCAGGCAGTAGGCAGATACGTGTAATGATATAATTGGAAAAAAGGAGTGTAGTCGCTACAAACGTACAAACGTTGCGATAATGGATATTTATAATTAATAGGGCCCAATTCATCCATCATTGGCTTCCCAAAGCAGTATATAAAAATAGAGCATTTCTTAAAAATATGCACCTTGCTGTGTCATAAATATCCTGAAGCCTTGGTAGTGGCATGTATTAGATGAATATTCAGTATTCGAATTAATACCATTTTTTGTTAATGGTAGGGTTAGATTTTAACAGTCACCTTAGGATTGGAAGTCTTTGTAAAACACGGATAATTTTTAATCGCAATCAATATAACCCTGCAGCAGGATCTAAGGAATTGGGAATTTAATAAATTTAGTAACTCAAATACTTCCTTGCTCTTCGCGAGCTTAATTAAATAGTTCATTTATTTCAAAATGTTACTTTTAATTGAGTTAATAGTATTTTTATGGGAGGAATGCCATGTAGGCAAATTTATTTTGAAGGTTTTCGAATTTTTGCATGTTCAAATACAAGAGGGTTCAATAAAACCTAACCTAAAGAGGTCTGATACTTGTTTGAGGTAAATATCTGTGACACGCTACCTAGGTAGTTACTTGGTTTCTTGTAAAAATTCAAGGAGGTTGAAAGTGTGTTGTTCCTTTAGCTGACATCAGAAGGCAAATGGGCACGGAAGGTTTTTCGATTTTGAATGAAAATCATTTTGTAGGTAATGAAAATCAATGAAAAAAGAAAAGATCCATGGCAGTAAAGAAATTTTTATTCTCCCTCTTTAAAACAAAGTAAAATGATATTTTCTACGGGTTTAATTTTCCTGTTTTGTATTGTATACTGTCAGCAGTGTTAGCTAAAAGTGTAATGAGTGTGACATTTACTCATCAAACTCTCTTCAAAATGGTACCTACACAGTACACAGCAAGTTTTGGTCGGGTAACCGATGAGCGTATGGGTACGATCACCCTGTGCTTTACTTCAGCATAGTTTGCTTACTTACACATATAGGTAGGTAGGTATACAGTATATACATATAATTCTCTATATAGCATTAATATCTTTCGCATTCTAAAACATGTCTCCAGCGAATTCAAATTCTTGTTAATAATTAGCCGTTTGGCCTGAAATATTCTAAAAAGTAACCTACTCAGCAATTGATTGATCAATAACTAAAAATTATAAGTTCACAGTTTCTCGTTATAACGTTTTAAATATTATACCTATATAATAACATCTTGGGTTATATAAAAGCTAAAGATTATGACCTACCAACTACCGGTACCGGTTTAGAAAAACGTTGTATATTAAAACGTAACCAACAAGACGACTGTAGTTTAGATTATCTGAATCGAAACAACAAGTTCAAAGTGATTCTTTGTGAAATTTTACATTTTATTTTAATTTTTAAATTATCGTGAATCTTGTTACAAAGTAAATGCAGTAACAGTTTAAAAATTCTAGGTATCTAAAAACCCATTTGACTGTTATAGAGAGAAAATGAGAACCCATATTGCTACTATTGATGGCACTTATGGAATCATAATTGTTACATGTCATATTGTTTGGATAGGACAGGTTGTCGTACAAAAAGGTACATTGTAGGTATAAGAGGTTAATGATGTAACTTACTTGACATTTTCGGGAAAATCAACCTGATCAGTGAT
>JAAXYX010000106.1:0-68701 GCA_036851915.1 Ptenothrix huangshanensis | reverse complement strand
TATAGCCATGCCGGGATTTGTCATTTTTCTCAACCCGACCAACTTATGACTTACATAATATGAAGAGTAGGTAGGTAGCATTCAAAAGTACAAGATGGAAAGAGGAAAAGTGACAATTAGTAGAATAAATGAGAATGCCAGGAATAATGAGAGGGAATGAGGGAATTCTTTTCCGTTTTTTTTTCGAGAATGAAATAATTTGAGAGGATTTGCTAATTCGGGAGGAAAGAGGAGAGAGAAGTGGGTAAGTAGGTAGGTGGGTAGAGAGTGTCGGTGGAGACAGAGACAGAGACAGAAGTAAGTGGCAGAGACGTTGCTGTAAGATTAGCTGTAATGAGCCCACCAAGTAATAAATAAACAATGGAAAAGTCGCGACTTACCAACATATTTTGCAACTGATCAACAGTTTGATTGTGCACCGGAATATCATTAATTTCCCTAATCTCGTCACCAACATGAAGAGTCGCTTGCTTGTGTATCATGCCACCATGGAGGATACGAGCGACGACGCATCGTCCATCTTCTGTCAACTGCAACGTGATTCCCATCGGCTCGTCGGAGAGCCTCTGGAATTGAACCAGGCGTACCCGGGTCACTTGAGCCTGTTGTTCCAAATCAGTCTCGGCATCCTCCGCCACACCATTAAGGTAAGGATACATAGCAGGCGGAGTCACACGGATAGCATCCTCACCATACACTTCGTGCACAGCCACATCGTGAGCTTGTAAAACTCCCTGAAAAAAAACCAGAGAAAAAAAGGGGAAATTAATAGACACGTCTGCATATTCCCCCATTGCATGTAAGAGAGAGAGAAGGAGAGCACGAGAAAGACACAAGGTTGCGAGTGTTTTAAGAGTGGTTTCTGTAAAAGATAATAAGACAGTCAACATTATGAGTGGTAACTTGTGTCCAAAGCTCTTAAGATTAAAGATGCATACACGGCCTATTCAAACTGATTGTGATTCAAGTCATGCTTTCCGTTACGCGCATAAGGAAAGGCCAAATTACGTAAACCCAGTTGGAAAGTTGGATGTAAAAATCCAGCTCCCAAAACACTGGAAATTTAGCACGAACAACTTTTCCTCTTGACTTTTATCGGAAATAAATAAGTAATAAATGTAAGCATGTTGAAGAGAAGGTAGTCAAAGGAAGCACACACACACACACACCACACACACACACACACACATACATACAGACACACACACACGGCCAACATATCATAGAGAAAAATCCAGTTTTGAGTCGTTCGTACACTCGTGGACCTTACAGCTTACATTGCTTATATATCAGTTAAGCGTGCGGAAAGGAGATGAAAAGAGTATATGGAGAAAAGTTTCTAGGTCACACCTTCCGGGCGTCTAGCTTCCCCACTCTCCATGGATGACATTACATGGTATCGTTTGGTGTGGTATGCTACTCCATGCTGTAAGGCAGAAGAAATTCTATGCTACCTTCATAAAAAGTTGCCGAAACCTGAAACTGGCTCGGCTCTAGCCATTCCCCTTCTATAGGGTTCTGACAATGTTTTTAACCCGTCTGGAAAAGCTAGGCCAAGCCATGACAAGCCAGGCCAGGCCATGCCAGGCTTTCTTCTCCATGCCAGCTCAACTACAAGCACTAGAACTAGAACTAGAACTAGAACTAGCACTAGAACTAGCACTAGCACAAGCACTAGCCCAGAATCCCGAGTATCCACAGTCCATGCCTGTGAGTGCTTTTGATCGGCCAGTCCTGGACAGAAATTGGACAATGCCAACCTCAGCCCAGTTCCGTTGATATGCAACTACTCAAATATTTCCTGTATCATAATATCTGCAAGTAGGGAAGTGGGGAAGGGGAGAAGTGGGCAAGCAGGCAGACCTTGCACAATCCTTCCTCTCTCAATGTGTATATGCATGTGAGCAGAATCATTCTCACTTCTTACACCTTCTGCCCTGGTTGATTGATGTGGGACACTCAAAACTGCTGCACTGATTCCTTCACCAAACTTTCTTTCTTTGGCCTCTCTCTCTCTCTTTCTCTCTCTCTCTCTCTCTCGCTCTCTCTCTCTCTCTCTCGCTCGCTCGTCGTGCTAAAAAATGACATAATTCAGGAGCTTTCTTTCTTTCTCCTCGCACACACCAAACCAAACTTGCCAGCCCATGCCACAGTCTATGGAAAGGAAAGTGCGAGTGGGAAGGGAAGAAAGAGGGTGAGCGAAGGAGAACAAAAGAGAGACAGCGAAACAACGAAGGCAATTCTCCAGGCGTTTCATTTCATTCCAGTCAGAACGCGAGTAGAGGACTTCGGCCTAGAAACTTGAAACTCTTCTTTTACTTGAAGCAAGTGAAAATTCGACTGTACCATGCATACAAATAAAAATCATCATTTTCTCTTTCTTGCACTTCTCCTTTTATGTTTTACTTGTTCCATTTCAGAAAATATACCAACCTTGGCTTCTGATCTGACTAAGAGCACCCACCCTGAATACACAAAGGCGGGGAAAGAAACAAACAGTGTGCTTCATAGTAATAGTATGCATATATAGTCATATTGGCAAAAGTGTAGCCAACAAGCACACTATATAGATACCTGTATGGAGAAAAATGAGCAGGAAAACTGGGAAACTGCACGTTCATACGTATGCATTGAATGAATGCAGGATTTAAAGGCAAAGGACCCAAAAGGAACGGCAACGAGGAGAGAGAGAGAGAACGAGAGAGAGAACGAGAGAGAGAGAAATGAGAGAGAGAGAGAGAGAGAGAGAGAGAGAGAGAAAGAGAGAACGGACGGATCGGTTGGATCGCCATAGAGACGGCCTTCGGAGGCTGAGGCAGAAGCTGAACCAGCCACCCGCATGGCTTCTCCGAGTATCGATCACAGCTTCAACAAGAAAGAAAAGGCACCTCGTGAAAACCCGGGTATCTCTTATGCATTTGCCTCCCGCATGCGTTCGCCCTCGCTATTCCTCTCACTTTCTCTCTCATTCTGTCTGTGTAGGTCTCTCGTTTTCTCTCTCTCTCTCTCTCTGTTTCTCATGCGAGTCTTTCTATCTCTATCTGCCCAGATCTACTCGTTGGTGGTAGATGTATGTGTATATGGATACAAGTGTGTATCACTTTCTGTTGTATGTGGAAAGTGAAGCAATCTCTTAACTTAGGTGGTATTTTAAATTGAATTAAGATAAGGTCACTTTTTCTTTCGCTGAGCTGTAGCATCTTGAATCTGTCTACAAGTACTAGAGAGAGAGAGTGAGAGATAGAGAGAAAGAGTGAGAGAGTGAAGGAGTTGTGCTGTGCCTACTAGGCTTGTGTGCTAATCGGTCGGCCTTACCTAGATTCCTACCTCGCCCATGCAATCATAATTTATGGGATTTTACTTGACATAAAAATCAGTATAATGCCACAATAAAAATAAAAATGCGATATAACAGAGTGATAGTGATTTAGTGGGATTGCCTGGTGCTGATGGTGATGCTGATGTGGATGGTGGTGGTGAGCATGGTGATGCTGATGATGATGTTTCTGATGTTGATGGACCTGCACTTGAACTGGCAGTTGCTGATGTTGGTGCTGCGGTAAGTAACCATTGGGCATTGGATTATGGATTGGACAAGGCGGAGGGACGTAATCCAAATACTCAGGGTGATAAAAAGGAGCAGGGTACTCCATTTAAACTCCGGATCAATTTCGGTACCCACACCGAACACACACGGTCAAAGCGAAATCTCAAGCAGATTAGATATTTTTTTGTATGTATTAAATAGGCTCGGATTGAAACACGCCTACGCGGACAACTTGGTCTGATTATTTATTCCTCCTTCGACCAACACGACTTGCGAATTTACGAGAGATGAATGGAAAAACTTGGCGTTCCGTTCCACTGCGGGAACGCTGAACGTGCATTTGCAGTTTGTCTACACTTAATCAGTCTTCCGAATAGATCATACTGAGAGGCTCAGAGAGAAAAAAAAACCAAAAGTAACCACTGCTGTCAACGTGATGAGTTTACGTTCCTTCCGCTTACTGAAGGGCGAAGCGAGAATACGACCGTCACTTGGATGACAACTACATTTTGTCAATTTTCGCTGTACTCGACTCGTAACAATACGACAAACTTGACAGGCCCACAACAAATAGTGACCCCTCCACGAGGGTGTCCATCCCATTCAGCCGTACAATACTGGACAAGTCGGAACAATCAACTCCTTCGCACCAACAGAAAAATTCAAAACACTCGTCTGCCTCACTGGAACAGTGACCGTTTGAGAATGCCATTTTCAACTGCATTCTTCAAACTCAGATGAAATTAATGTTGAAAACGCCCATCCTACACAAACTTATTGCTCTTTTGTTCTCGCCACTCGTAATCTTAACCAGTGTAACTACCCAACGATCCACAAGCATTCCACAAAGCACCACAAAGCAACAACCCCGAGAAAATGCACCCAACCACTGATATATTCCTCCGAATATCTCCTTCCAATTCTCAGACGCATTCACATGGGTCTTACGCAACCACTGTCAACCCCACACACTCACATATATTACGACGTGGTCACAACAGTTTAGACGCAGAAGAAAAGAACAGAAAAAAAGAAAAGGAAAAAAAATAAAAAAAACCTCCTGATCGAGATTTTATAGGGTTAGAATTTTGAGCTGGAGGGATGCCGTGGTGGATGCAGAAACAATTGCCATTGGCATCCTCGCAGAAATACGCTGCGGTTGAAATTTTGCCAATCGGACCACATTCGTGGAACGCAAGGGAAATTTGTCAAAGTTTGTGCAATGTTGGAGTGAAGCAAGGAGCCAGAGAAGGTACACAATCAACTGCTTAGAAGAACGGGAACACTGACATGATAATACAGGAATAAGGAATATTCTCTGAAAGCGTATGTTTGAGCAACTGGGGAACGAATGTGCGAGTAAAACTCAAGCAAGCAAAAGTGATTCAATAGAGAATCGGTTCATCCGTCTTGCTTCTACGCATGGGCTATCTGCTCTTCAAAGATTCCGTTGCTATCATCCTGTAGTTCCGTACTCAGACCAACTAGAGCATATTCGGTGTTAACCGGATTTCACAAAAACATGCTCTTTGAAACAATAAACCTTTCCTGCAGACCAAAGTTTTTAAAAATCTCCCGATCAATTCCCCCTATATATGAATATTCCGGCTATACATCCCAATTACTCTCGCCTATACCTCACTCACTCCACCACAGTGAAAGCCAGAACCAGAACCAGAACCAGAACAAGAACCAGAGCCAGAGCCAGAGCCAGAGCCGAATGAGATGAGATGAGATGAGATGAGAGCTCGGCAGTGAAGAGGCAAGTATTGAGACGAGAGGTAAATAAAAATCCTCCACAGTAGACGCAATACCACCAACAATACCTACTACATGCTTTCAAAATACCACACCACCATCCCATCCACGCCATTCATCCCCAAACTTGAATCTTAGTCCTCGACTCAAAATTGAACTGTTACTCCAACAACAAATGGAAAACTCTTGAAACAAGTATTCTGATTATGCCAATTCCACCCAATAAATTCCTACTACATCAACATCAATTCCACTTGATGATGCTTCCAGCCGGAATTTGCATTATAACCATCAAGTTTTAACTAGGTTTAGAGCCATGATCTCCAGTACTGATTCCAAGGAGGCAAGACGCGATCGAAAGATACCCGCGGAATCTTCTCCTCCGTCAATATCACCCACGACCACGACTATCACGATCACCATTGCTACCACAGAGAAGGGAAGGAGATAAGGTGGAATTGCGCTTTATCAGAAACATTTACGTTGTGCTCTTGTCTCTGCTCCGCCGTGCTATGGATATCTCTACTCTGTACCATGCTATGGTCTGACCGTGATGGAGCAACGTTCTCCGGTGGATATCTTCAAAGTACATTACAACTCCACGAACAAAGTACAGACATGCAAACTACAAGAGCACTGACGACTCAGACGGTCGGTTCCCGTGAATAACGTTCACAACCAAATTATCAGAAGCTCCGGAAACGGGAATGCTCGAGAAAGTGGGGAAGGGGGGAGTCATTTTACAACCCCCCAAGGAAATAAATGCTACCACTCGCAATAAGTCTGAAACTGATTAAATGTTTACCAGAAATAGATGCAGGTATCTACATCTTGTCAGAAATATTGGCTCGCTGATAATTTCTTAGCTCTGTCTATGCTTCGTTCTCAATGCCACAATCCAGAATCCACAATCCACAATCCAGTCTTTTCACCGTGGATCTGGATACCTTTTCGTCCTACCTTAGATATCCATAGTCTATATAGACTATTGCGAGCATCTCGCTACCTCTCGGATTAATCTTTTTTATTAACACCTATACCATGCCATGTTTTGTTTTACGGTGCATACACGAGACCTTGAGGAAACCATGAAAACGAAGCATTTTAGTTGCAATTTTTAAAAATTGTCCACGGAATGCGGCTGACGATAAAAGAAATCCACGATCCCGCATCTTGAACCGCTTTGTCAGATAATTGAAATTCTTCGTGGAAACTTTATTACGATGAATACATAATATAATTAACGACACTTGTATTGATTTCCAAACTGTATTCATCACAGTCAAAAAAGTTGGTTGGTCTAGTCTAGTGGCATAGTAAGAGCAACCCTCATCGTCAAACTTTCGTCGGTGTTTTTTGGCTTTAATGTAATTATATATTTTAGATTAGCAAATCAGATGAAGTTTTGTTTGCAAAGAGTGTGGATATACACAAAGGTATTTGAGTGAGGCGGAGAAATACCGATGTAAAGTGTTTATATACCGCACTCCACCATAATGTTCCTTCTATCGCGCTGCAGAAAGCACTATTAATAAAAGAGAATTCGAGATTAGCCTAGAATTGCATGGTGTACAAGACCTACTATCAGATTTATATGGAACTACTATGCTGATAAACAAGGGCGTGCTAATTATACGACACTAATTTTACTTTATCTCGCAATCTTAACTTATCGATAGGAAGGAAGGGGAAAGTCAATGATTTAACCACGGGTTGTATGCGAATGTGGATTTTACCACGATAAACTTGCCTACATTGAGCTAATCGAAGCTGGACAGTCGTGTATGTAACGACTGTGTACGCATAACTGCTGGTTGTTGAGAAGAAGCATGCCGTTCAATTAATAAAATATTTACTCCATTGTAATGAGCTAAAGTACCCCATCGAGAAAGCGGAGGACAATTTAGATGCGAATCTGGCTGAAAGTTCTCAGACTCAGAATACAGAATACAGAAGATAGCTAGAGCAATGGCTATGGCTATGGCAGGGCAGCAATAGCCATTGCAATAGAAAGAGCATTGCCACAGCTACAATTCCACTCTACAACTACAACACAAAGCTCGAGCAGAGAGACTGTCGAATAAAAGTTGAAAAATTAATATTTATGCGCACTGAGCTGGGTATGTTACTCATTTCGGCCACAATATCCTTTAATAATTTTCATCGTACGCCCCAAATTACTTCATCTAAGTTCTTTTATCGATTGGCTCTGTCATCGCACACTTTTTTCAACTTGTCTTCTTGCTTCACGTGTACACAGCGAAGCGAATTGTAAGTTTATTTAAATGCAGCAGGACTATAGCGAGGTATAGCAAGGTAAGGTATAGCCTGGTAGTATCGCATAGCATGGATGGAATAGAATAGAATATCATCGAATAGAATAGAATAGAATAGAATAGCACAGAATGGCATTGCATTCCACCGAATTCCATTGCATCGGGCTAAACGACGACGGCAACTATTTCATTCTCGCCGGATGTCAGTGCGGTTTCTGCCAAAGTCTTGGTCGTCATCTTATTCCCCTATGTGAAACACAGGCTTGACTTTATTTCCGTCTTGCGATTTAATTTCATACCATCCCATGCCATACGAGGATGGTGATCATTATCAAGACTAATTAAAATCGGCCGATCCCTCGCAAGATTATATCTCGATTTAGCGTGAATCCAAAAATCCAAAATTGTTAGGGGTATTAGTGGCAAGTTTCGTTGCTCAGTGCAATCTAGACTAAACCTTGATGATTCCATTCACGACATTTGGTAAATTCCTGGTAAATCCAACATTAAATATTAAAAGTACCTCAGTGTGAAACGTCGAGTGACAGAACTCATGACAGCGCCCTTTGGGTGACGGATCTAAATGGTTAACCAGCCAGCTCTACAACTGACGTTTAAGAGTAAATTCAAACTAAATCTTTCATGACATTTCTTGTAAACTAGTATCTGAAATCAAACGCCAAACGCAGAGGAGTACATAATGGGAAAGTGTAGGGAGAATGTATTCGCATTCACATTCGTATTCCGTATTTTGTATTAAAAAAAATGGTAACTTCTCCCACGTACCTTCCCCTACTCCCTACCCTTCCACTTCCACCAAAGAGTCGACATTGGAACAAGGAGAAAAGCTCAAACTGAAAATGTCTATAGGTTGATATAGTTGGAGTTCGAGCTCGAGTAGGTACCCGTCCAGCTCTAGAATCTAGATCGTATTAATGTAAGAAAATATACTGCAACCCAGACTCCTCAAGTAAAGAAACACACGTTACGGATAAACTTTCAGAATCATCGTCCTATGTAAATATAACGAGATTAGGCTCGTAACTTAAGTTGTATCTGTAGCTGAGAATTTAGTGCGCCACTAGAACATTCGCTATCTAACTCTTGGAATCAGTATCAGTATAATTATATGTTCCAGCTCCAGGACCACGACTCTACTAGACTGTCTACATACATACACGCTGTTTTAAAATATTATGCTGCTATCTATTTTGGAATTCTCAATAGGTTCAAACCACGATTCCTTTGTGTAAGTACCATTTACCTAAGTATTCCACTTGAATAAAATCGATTCTAATAGAATAGTATTTTTTCAGGAGATTTCCTTTTTCTCTATACTCTCTCCACTACTCTTTGAGTCTCAAACCGAAACCAAAACCAAGACCAAGACCAAGGCTAAAGATATTTGTTTACTAAATCTAAGCTTGCTACTGAACCGGAGTAGAAAATTAAATTTCTGGAAAAATGTGAGAAGTGACAGTTGAATCGATAAACAAACTTTGTTACTCAGAATAAATTTCGAGTGCATGATGAAAATCATCAAAAAATAATATCATGTGGTGTGATGTCAAAGTCAAAATACAACCACTATCCACAATCCACACACTACCCTTTATATGTACACACTGACTGAATGGGCGAGGTGAGAAAGTTACAAAACACGATACAAAAGCACGGCTATGTTATGTAATGCAATACCCTGTTTAAAAAATAATAAACGATAAATGATACGCAATGGAACCCTTTTTTTACAAATAGAGAGAATAAGACACTTCTTAAAACCACAAGAGAATCTTAAACAACAGTTTAGTGCTTCCTTTCTTTCTTTTTTATTTCTTCTCTTCCTTTTTTTTCTTCTTCTGTAGACGTTGTATTACTTTGCTTGGGCTTACAAGGATTTTTCAAGGTAGAGGAAAGTGAATTGACGCAAATTGAGACACCACCGTAGACATGACATCAAACATTAGAGCAACCTGAGAAATCCATTTGAAGCTCAGCAAACATACCAGCGAGCATTAATATTTAAACACTGCGTTGAGGAGCAAACACACGTAAAGGTGGTTTAGGTGGTATGTACAAGGGGGCTAATTTAATTGGAACATTTTAATTGCACAAACACAACATTTTAAATCCGATCCCATTAAATGTCATAGCTCACATTAGCGAAAAATCTTGGGAGTACTACGAGGACCGGAGTGGTGGAGTAATCGTAGAGTCGTAGTAAAGATATAGTAATTGTGGTTGTGGGAGTAGTTGCAATAGGTAGTATTCTAACTGACTCCTAAATAAGTTGCTACGTTTAGTTGTGTAGTTTCATTCATGAGTTCATACTTATGTACATAAGACAGGCCGCCTAAGCCCCATTGAGTTTTTGCTAATGTAAAGACGACCAGAAGGAATTACAGGCTTACAAAAGTACTGAAAAAAAATTCTAAACTCCCGTTGTGAAAACAAAAAATTAATGTTCCGTGGAACTGCTGATCCTGATTTTCAATCTATTTCAATAAGTCCGACAAAGACGGCCAGAACTGTGTAGATTGTGTTCGCCGGGTAAGACCAAATCCTCCGCCTTGGCTTGTTTATCGTACCATTTTTTCCCCTGCACATGGTTACACTTGATTGAATGCTAGTACTGCTTCATTTTACTCGCATTACACTAAACGTATAAACTACTTCGCAAATTCATGATGACTTGGTCCAAGTACCTAGAAATATGCACATATGCAATCCATACATACAAGTGAAGAAGGAGGAACCATGCAAGAAACCAGCCGATCCTATGCGCTGTCCCAAGTCATGAAATCTATCTACATACATACATACATGTCGACTCAAATTGAATTTATACGACTGAAACTACGATTTACAAGTGATATTATTTAGGCATTAATTTATATCTACAGTCAATTCTGTCCGTTTCATAACCATGCCCGCTTAGGGAGGAAATTCTATTTTGAATTTCTATTTTCCCAGCACAAACAGTAACTTCAATTTCCTGTGCTCTTGCAATGACTTCAAAAGCCATTTGCTCATGTGTGCTGGAGTTTTGGAATTTCGAACATTATTTTTGCAAATGAAAGTGAATATGAGACAAGACATATGAAATAACATACGAGTACCAAGACTTTCCATAGAAACCCAGCAGATAGAAAAAACCCGAATATTTTCACAGTTCATTGATGCAAAAATGGAGAGATAATATCAAAGTCAAGATACCTGAAAATGTGGCTGTGACAGGAGGAAACGAAGCTGCTCCAAATGGGTGAGCGCTGCATCAGAAGTTTCTCTGGTTTCCAAAGAATCAAGAACAATGTCCAGAACGTCACGACACGTGTCCACAGCATCCGGTGAAGGAATCTTGCCGCACGACAGATTACCCGTTGAGATCATGTCAAAGATTGCAAGAATAGATGACAGCTTTGCGTCATCCAAGATTCCACTGAGTAAATGAGTATTATGAGGCGTTATTAACAACTGTAAATCTTCCAGACTGTCAAGTATCAGGGAAACCGCTGCAAAAAAGAACAAAAAACTAGCGTTATTATTCCGTGAATTTACACAGATACAGTACTTTGCACTTATCCTGCACGAACAGTTTTATTGCCGAGGTGGCCCTAGCTTAAGGTGCAAGTTAACAACCCTTTACAACACCATTTTTCACTCTTTCAAACACCGTCGAGTTGCACGGTAAAAAAAGGACACGAAGGTAATTACCTTATGGGATCTAATATTGTAAGAATATTAGGTCGACTAAAAGCTTAACACTGCTCTACCATACTCACTCCCACTGCAGTACAAACTCAAGTCGGATGATTATGCAAATCAACCCAATGAAAAGATCATGTCATCCAGACATATGAGATATATGAGGATTGATGATGGGATTTGATGTTACAAATTGCACATTTCATAATCTTGACTAAGAGCCGCGATACTTAAGTTAAGAGTGGGTATAGTAAGTTGCTATTTCTGTTGCCACTGTACTTCTGACAGCAACATATAAAATAGATTCGAAACACATGTTCGATGTTTAGAGAAAGATCATTTTTAAACAAACGGACTGAATGGGTGTGAAAGCGTGAATGCAACATTATACTCTCATTAAATGACTTAACTAACATTGTCTACATAACAATTGACTATTCATCGAACACTCACCACTAGCAGTGTATTGGTCGTTGCCCCCAGCATCGTATGGTTCGGCACAAACTGTATTCCAATGTGGTGAGGAAACAGCACTAAGAATAGCACCTTTGAGCTTTCGTCGGGCGTTGAAAGCCCTTAGATTTTGTACCACGTCGTACAAATGATTTCGTGGACATTTGTCTCGATCCTAGAAACCCAAAATTTGAACTTTAGATCATGTACCCCGATATCAACTGTAAATTACCCGTCGGCAAACACATCGACATTCATCAAAAATTGTTTGATTTGTGCCTTAAATGTCATACCTTGAGCCACGGGTGGGACAGGACTTCATGAATTGTAATCCTCTTATCCTGGTCTCGTGTCAACATTTTCCTGAGAAGATCTTTGGCATCCTGCCCAATATGGTTTTCCCATAGTGGAGTTTTCATTTCAATCTGTGCTTCCAAGATTCGACTGTATAATCGGTCTTTGGTTCCAATAAAAGGCAGAGTTCCACTCAGCAGAAGATGCAGTAGAACCCCCGCTGACCAGATATCCGCCGGTTTCCTGTGTATCGTATGTTAATGACTATAATATACTTAATTCCAGCTGCATTGCTCGGTTGTCAAATCATCGACGATAGAGCATTAAAACTAATGCGCGAAAACTAATATAATCATAGCTTTATCTCCGAGAAACCAACTAGCTCAAGTCAACCAAAAACATCACCCTCCACAAAATAATTAATCAAATTATTTCAACTCCACACTCGGTCTATAAATGTCTTTTCGCATCACAAGATATTTCCAATAGAGCAAGATCCAAGCACAACTGTCAGCGCAATAAACAATGCAAGAAATATTGTAGAAACCATGTTGTAGTGCATGAGACGCAGTAAGCATACGCATTGTTGGTGTGGCTGGAATAAGGCCTCACCATAAGTAGCGCCATAAGGTCTCTCACAACATCCGAACCTTGGTATCTAAATATTTATTGTTTTTCATACAAATTTATAGCTTGAATGCTAATAATTCAAAGTCCTACGAAGATTGGTGTGCACACATCATTCGTACATTCGTACACCATGTACTCTAATACATAATACTTAGCACATTTTCTACACGAGAGCTATGCTCAAGATGAATCGTGATCCATATTCAATATTGTATATATATTTGATTTAGTAAAATTTCATAATAATGATTATAGTGAATTTAGTCCAGATCGAAATCTCTTCCCAGCAATCTCCTCCACTGCCTCGATTTAGTGGAATCTTAAGGAAAACGAAGAATAAGTTAGCGTGAAATAATAATTTGTAGTGCTTTCTTACTAGTGTAAAAAATACTGTTTAAAGAAAACACAATTTTTGAATTCGTGATCATCTCTGCCTACTAAAGTTCTAATATTTAATACGCATTTTAAAAACAATGAGGAAACAGTTAACAATGTGAATACGCTTCTGTGTCGTCTAGTCGAGAACGATTGTGCAAATGGGTTTAATGCTATTGAAAGAGCCTCAACGGTTCTGTATTCAGATGCTACTTTTGCCTTTAAAATTAGAAGCATAATACAGAATATTGCTTAATTGGCTCTTTGAACTTTTAATAAAGTTTCGTCCGCTAACATAAACCTTAGTGAATGGTTAAGATACTACCGAGCTTATTTGATTTACAGCATTAATTATCATCTAGTCACCTTTCAAAGATCTTTACAATATATAAAGGTCATTATAGTGATATCGCAGACTAAGTTAATTTATGCGCTCATTTGATAGTGACACATTAATTTTAACGTAGTAATGATAATATCAATATCACAGCTCTTTCATACTACCGAGGGTTTGAACTATTAAGTAATTAGAGCTTCTAAATCAATCAAGTTTGATAAATCCTGCACCACTGATTTCTGTGAAAGTGTGCTAAGTACAGTTAGATACTAATAAGCTAGCAGCTAAGTTTAGCCGCAAAAATTTAGCTTTTTATGTAACCTGATTAAAAGCCGCATCCAAATTATTATTCAATTTCTTTAACTCACGCAACCGTTTAATAATTCGAAAATATCAAATAGGTACTAACCGCGATAAAGGCTTTGAGATTATTACATTCATCGGTCTATTAGCACTCATAATTCAACCATGACGTTCACAGACGTAGCACGTATCACAATATTTATCATTTAAGGGAGTTCAACAAATCAGTTCTGGGTCAGCACATCTCTACTAATTAGACGTATTTAAAAACGAATTGAATTACTTAACAAACACGTATCTTTATTAACATGTCAATAAACTAGCTCACATTAGCGATGCGATAATGAGTAGTTACTTTTAACTTTTAAAATTTGAGCTAATATCATTACCACTATTTCTACCAAATTTGTTTACAATTTTAATTCTGACAAAGTAATCTCGAATTCAATTATTGTCGTTCATCCCTATCTTGTTTATTTAAGATTTATTCGACTGTTGGAACTAAAGGCTTTCTGTCTTTGGAACAGATTTTTTAACACTTTTTTGTCATTTTTTTCAGTACTTTGAAGATTTTTGTAGCTTTCCGAATAAAAATGAAGAAAGCTTTCCACAGGAAGCAATTAAGGTCAGGTATTAATTACATGAAAGAGCGCGGCTAAAAATACATTGCAAAATTTCTATTTTTCGTGCAGCCGAAGGGTATGAAAATATAACAGTCAAGTTTACTGACTTCTACTTCATTATTAAACCTTGAACGAAATCGAACTCCACTTCCTTATCTTGGTTCAACTTTATCAAAATAGCAAGCGCCCACCAACTGTGTACTACTACGAAATTCGTTACGATTATACGTGAAATATTTCCACATTCATTAAGTATACATTCAAGTTAAACACTGACCTTTACTAACTAAAGTGTATACAAATGAAATATTTGTTACCCGTAGTGCTCACGAGCGACAACCTCGGGAGCCATGAAATGTGGCGTTCCTACTCGTCCAGTTTTAATTTTCTGTTTACTGGAATCCGAAGGAAGTTGAATAGCTAATCCGAATCCACCCAGCTTAACTGGAGCAGAATTTTCTTTACTTGCCAGCAGGACACAATGTGGCTTAATGTCACGGTGGATGATATCATTATCGTGGCAATATCTAATAGCTTCCAGGACTTGACGCATATAATGACTAGAAACAGCTTCACTGTAAGCAAAACCAGCGTTGACTCTTGATACGATTTCGAAGCATAGGTCCATCCCATCCATACTGTGAAGTTAAAATATCATTAAAAACGTATCATTAAAGTAATGAACTCAAGACACAATTTCCATTGGCATTTTCCCACCGATTCTATTTGGTATCTTACAATTCAAAAACCATGTAAAGGAGACCATCGGATGAATAAGTCTCTAGGAGTTCCACGATATGCGGGTGTTTCAGCATGTGGCATGTTGTTGCTTCTCGTTTGAGATCTTCCGTGGAAAAACCGGGACTTGATGTGAATCGGGCGACATCCACAATTTTCACTGCGAATTGGCATCCCGTCTGCCGATGTATACACCGCCGTACGACGCTGTACGGCCCCCTAAAAAGTAGCCAAAATACCAGGTATGTACAAGCACTTGTTAAACTTATCAAGGTGGCCAACTGTAAACAACGATGTAATTATTAATGAATTCATCCAGCACCATCCGTTGCAGTACAAAACGAAACACGTCTATACCAATGTTGATTTACGTACTATTTACTAGTATCACAAATATAAGTTTTTTATAAAATTCAAAATCAATGAAATTATGGAACCAAAGGGAATTAACTTACTTGCCAATGACTTCGCACAGGGCGTACACGTCGTCAAAAAGAACTTCATCGTCGGCCATAGCCATGATTGTTTTCACTCACTAGCTACGGTAAAGTTTACGGACAATATTTGATTACTGAGCAGGGAATTTGTTCCGACGAACGACTATTTGACTTGTAAATGTTGTAACAAAATACCAATTCACAAAATACTATTGCATTCCAATAAATTACATAATGACTTTTGCTCCCAAAAAACATTACAGTAGATTACAATGTCATCCACCCATACTGTCTATATTGGTTAAGTCCCGAACGTAGAAACCGCAACACGAAAGATGAGTTCATTACAAATGAACGCACACCAAAATATAATTATATAGGTAATTATGTAATTACAGCACTGATGCACTAAATGCCACGATCCTCAGGACTAATTAATCGGAAACATTTAACATCGTCTGTTTAAACTTCTGAGCCAGCAGAATCATCTGAGTGCTGACCAACATAGATATAGACGGTGGTAGGTATTCTTATTTCCATGCTTATTTTAATTTCCGTGGTGGTGTGACGTGATGAGGTGTTCGCCGTCGGCTTCTTGAGGTCCACTGATAATGTTGACTAGTACTGTAATATGAGAAATAATATTTAGTTAATTAGTAATCATTCACATCTCTATCCCCTACCAACAAAATGTTTGTCAATGATGATTGTAAAAATCAACATGGGAAAACTCGATGGTCTCACAGCTTCAATTATTTATGAGACGATGAATTCATCTGGTCGCCTCATCTCATTTTAATTTTTACATTAATTTATTTTTACCATCACACATTAAAAATAACTTCCTATACCGATAGAGACCCGAATCAGAAATTAGAATGCACAGTTTAAATTAAAATCAATTAGGTTGAGAACTAGCACCGCCGCACATAATTGTTTGCCTCCATAGAACTGCCAATATCTATTAAGCTAATTACTCCGATATCACTCTCTATACTAATTAATGCTCACCAATCTAACGAACTCAACATCCCATTTCCAATAGCTATGCTGTGACAACTCCAAGTTTATGATTTTAACATGTCAATAGTGGTTCGGTCAGAACTGCTATTGCTTTCTAAATATAACTTGTACAAAACCATTACCAACCTAATGACAACCAGTGGGTGCCTACCAATGACAAGTTTACTTTCGCTGTGCAGTAATGTCTCAAGTAAACATGTAAGGAGTGGGATGGTATTTTGACTGGTGTGTCATTACAAAGAAATTGCATTATATTTAAAACGTTTCAATTTGCATGTGGCAGCTGACGCTGACATGGGCATTAGAAAAAGGATCCACAAAAACTCGATTATATGAGGGTGGGTATTGTACTCACAGTACAGTAGCAATTGGGATTGAGATTTGGATTAGGATATGTTGACTGTATGTCCCGAGCCGATGCGATGGTGGGCGTGGGATTGAATGGTTAAAATAGCAACATGTAGGTATAATTATATTCGTCAGACAGAAACACATAGAACCTGAATTAAACAGAGAAGGTGCGATTGACTTTACTACCAATGATATAATTATTTACATATTTACGTACAAAACAACTCATTCAAGTTTCTGAATCCAATCCAATTCAATTCAATAATAAATTAAAGCTATGTATCATTCTTCCGTCGGCCTCGTTGTAAAAGGAAAGGATGTAGGAGAGAAAAAACGATAAAAAGTACTAAAATGATGTCCCACAATGGTCACTAAATTAACCGACAGAGTACTTTTCCTTTTACCGCACATAAAATTGGCGTAAAAAAACACTTCACTGCCTGAGTGTATTTGACTTAATGAAATTGCAATTTCAATAATCAAATTCGATTGCCGGCTAAATCGACATAAACTAATATTTCAAAGTTCTTTCAACCTTTTTTATTATGATTTTCTTTATTTCTACTGGGATGTCGTTTGACTGTTTTCGCCGACGGTGGTGCTTGTTGACACTAAGTGAGTTATTGCATTACATTCGGTAAACCAATTTCAGAGAGTATTCCAACTAAAAAGTAATTTCTGTTTAGAAGGTGTTTAGAGCTTCCTATTTTTCATGTCCTTAAAACAATATCGGTAAAATCTGTGCAGTACAACTATGAACAACAAAATTTAATATGAATGTACGATTATGATGTATAAAATAAATCACAACTATACCGACAGTTTCAACTGAAAAATATTAACATTTTAAAGTAAATAGTTAACTAAACTGGGCTCAATATCCTATTGATTAAAAATTACGTTGGTGGTTTAAAATACCGCAGAAGCCACGCCAAGAGACTTGTCATAATTACCCTTTAACCCTTTCGTAGTATTACATACAAAATTGAATGCGTCTTTTTCGCATTACCACCAGCTAAAAAATGAAGGAAACTTGTCCCACGCAAGGTGTGACATTACATTTTTTAGATAATTACTTTATGTTTGCCGTCACTCTTGAAGTTAATTATTACTAATGACTATGGAGCATTCTGACAATGACGAAATATTTGACTACGACGAGCTCAATTGCATGTACCATTTCAAAATAAAAAGTTAATTTGATCTTTTCCTAGTTTAAAATTACTATTGTAGTTTTCAAATCTGAAATTATTTGTTTATACCCCTTGAGGAAAAGAAGATTTCAGTGGCGCTAGTACCAAGAAGTTAAAAATTAGGAGTCAAATGACGAATCGTCTAAATATTTGGTCTATATATAGTGAAAACGGAGTGAAAACATAACACTTGTGTAACTATGTAAAAATAACTCTACCTTGAAACCAGATTTGATTGTTTTTGTGCCAAGTCACAAGTTGGCAAGTGCCATTGTTGTAACAAAGTAAATAAATACTTGGAGTTCTCACTCTCTATCTCTCTCTCTAATCCTTTTTGAATTAAGTACCGAGTTGTCTTAAACTAACAAACAATCCTGGCTGGGAAAAAGAAGTTGTAATAATACACCCCAATAATTAGGTTGTCAAAACTAACACGGATTCCATTTTAAACTTCATTACTCATAACATCATAACCGAGAGACAGTTTCATTCGCGATACAATTCCACATACGACCTACAAAACGAAACATGATCCCCTTAATAATTGTTTATATAATATCTTCTAGATTTCCAACAAACATTTATGCTACAGGGTAGACTTGGACATAAACAAAAAAAATAAGACTGGAAATTAATAGAAAGAACATATACTCTTATGTAGTCGGGATCCCGCTGGGGTTAAAATGACTAGGACATTAAAAAAAATGCAAGAGCTACAGTTGGAAGAACCTTGACAATTGTATAGCCGCTAACGAACCGGAAGGTGTACGTCGACTGTGGCACAAAGCTGTATTTACTCCAATAATTGCAATGTAAATGGGACTATGACCCTTCAATAACTGTCATTTACGTAATGTCTTTAACCCGCAAGCATACCACTTTATCAATTGCGACGATATAATCCAACAAGATATTGGATTATATCGCGAATTTTGTCATTAAGTCAGACCATGTGTGGAAGTAGAGTACGAACATTTTAGGACTTAACGAAGTTAACACGACTCTGAAAACCACTTAATATAATTACACAGTGCAAAAGTGGTAAGCAAAAACGATTCCGAATGAATACAACGGTTTTAAGTATAGTTCCGATCCAATTGTAAGATATAAACAAAAACTACTTGAACTGCTATATTTAGAATGTCAAAAGACAACCGAACAGACAACATTATACATTTCCCAAGCTACTTGAGAAATGTAAACTTCCTATTTCGGGTTACAGAAGCAAAAAATCGAAATTCGAATACCTAGCGTAGTAAGGCATTCATTCTAGTAGGTACTTACTACTCACACATCTTTAACTATACAACATACAAAGTACAATTATAATTCTTACAAAAATTGCAACTTGCAACATAACAGTATTTTAAATAAAGAGTATACATTCATTTAAAAAAACTTTTAAAAACATGTAAACAACATGACCACTGAATGATCGGTACATAAATCCTGAATCCTGAAATACTACAATTTCGAAATTGCTCAAAAATAGATTGACCGCAACGAACCATAGTCTTAAAATGACCGATTTAAGGGAACAAAGGATAACATTGGAAGTCACAGGAAATTGCATTCGCAGTTTGTAGAAGGGTGTGGATCCATTTTGTCTTGTCTTAAGTAGTTAAACAAAATATTACACAAATATACAACACGTAGAACGGTAATGTCGACACCTAACCAATTCAACATTCTCGTATAGGTAGGGTCTGAACAGGTGGAGGAGAGTCCGGTTGCTTGGTGTAGAGATAAAGTTGTTGTTGTTGTACGATGACAGAATCAATATTTACGAGTTCCGCGATAATTGTTAACACTAATGTAAATAGAGAGTTTCATTTCTTTTTAGAGGTAGATAAAGGATACCTACTGTACCGAAACTTGGAGTTTGGATCAAGACATTTTTGTCTACATACTCAGTTAATGATCAAAGTGTTTTTTATTTTCCCCAAAATCTTTGACTCCCTCCTGACATGCAGGATTATACTACAAGCATAAAATCTGTATCCCTCTCTATACTCTCCGTGTTGGTGTTGGTATATTGATACTCAAAGGAAAGCTATACTAAGCGTTCCATCCTGGCTTTTCTATTTTTTATTATGCAACCGATATTGCATTCTCGACTTTGAGTACGATCCTCAGTGACAGTTGACACGTTGGTAAAAAAGCAACAATGTGGAATTTGACTTTAATACTGTCGGAGGATAAACCTAACCGACGTCAATGCATATATGTAAAAAAGCGACTCATTTCGGCATTTCCGAGGAAGGGATGACTTTGCCAACATCCAAGATTGACTGACATTATGATTGTCAAATTAACTTTGTCGGTCGGAAGTAGTAATTATCAACCCTGACAATGGGTATGATTGTAATTGTACCCAGAATGACTGATGACTAAAGCTCACTGTTGACTGTCCACCTCTTAAAGAGAGATGTACCGTATAAATTATTATAATTATACTAATCCCTTTGATCAGGTAAATCAAGCTCATACATCACAAGACGAAACAAACAAGAAACAAGTGAATGTTAACCATTAACGCTGAGAATGAGATAAGGCTCCCACGGCAATTAACTCGTTGTGTAATGTGAGGAAATGGGAATTAAAACGACATTTTATCCTTTGTTCCCCTTAAAAGGCCACTCATTAGGACAATAGACAATAGTGAGAGATAATACAAGAGTGATTTTGAAATGATAGTAGTTCCCTACCTAGATTTCACATTTGGTCAAAAATTCTTGCCTTCTATTCTCTGGTTCTCGGTGGGTGGTCAACGTCAACACTTTTAAACGTCATTTCGTACATATCCTGGCATCGGAGACACTTGACTTGGTGGACTTTTAGAGTGGACGTAGAGTCTTGGGTAGTGGGCAACAGTGACAAAATGTTACACTCTTGATTCTAAACGATGAGGTTTAACTTAAAAGCGTTTACTTAACGACTCACGATGATAATATAATGAGTGAGTGAGTGAGTGGGAGAGGAACTGCTCACGAGACGCTGGATGTAATGAGCGCAATGAGCTGGAGTTAATTGAATGGTGTGAGAATGCACTGAATGTCACTGCAGTCACATTTAATGAGAAACTCGGAAACAATGTAAGTTTAAAGTGGTTGTAGGAAAACGTGAGTTAGGTTAACGACGTTTTGCCGTACTCTGGACAGAAACTTGTGAAAGTGAAACTGTCGATCGATCCTTCATACTACAACTACTACTGTGTACTAGGTAGATTACTACGAGTCCTACGAACTCCGACTACTTACCACACAGCTTTGCATCCATGGGCCAAAACTAATACTGGCTTACTAGTTAAACGAGAGAGGAGGAACCCAAATGTACACACCCGGAGCAACTTGTAGACCTATAAGCCTATACTTTTAACACTGTGTGTCCTGAATCTCCTCAATGTCCTGTAGTGAATGTGTGTGTGTATATGCCTGTGTTTACAGCCAGAGAGCCACAGAGCTCAGAGCAGTGCCACTATAAAGTTCTCCTTCCAAAAATTCCACGTATATTTATTCCCCTTCCTTGTATTTTGTATACCTTCCGATTCATTCCATCTCTTTCTCTCCTCATACTCTTACGCTCACGCTTATTATGGCAACACAAGCCACAACGATACAACCAGACTAAATACTTCTCAATGAAGTTTCCCTTCCTTTCATCTATCTCACGGTGAGGATCAGATCAGGATGATGAGCACGAAGCAAAAGAGTATTAAAGTATAGATTTTTTTCCACCAAACCGAATACTTTTCTCTCCTACAAAGGTATTATAATGTGCAAAGTAGCTAGCACCTACCTACCTACACCTCGCTACCTTGTACCTACCGCATTCATCGAGACCGACACCGAATTATGCATAATTATGTAGGCATACATATGGGTTTTGTATGTATACCTGTGTGTGTATACGCGTACTAATCGTAAGTACAAGTCTAGACGGGATAGTATCTATTGTAGTTGCGGTTGTATTTTTGTATTATTGTAGTAGCGGTGTGGTAGTAGTGGGAAAAGTTGGTGAATGAAAAGTGAAATGATACCAAAATAATGATTAGATCACTGCATAAAAAGGTACTCATTTTGAACGCTGAGGTACGTATGTATGAAGATGAACACAGCTTGCTTTATTAAATAATTTCAAATGTAATCAATAGATTCCACAGTTACAGAGACCGAAACCGATGTTGTTTTGCTTTATTGTAATTCACTTGAATTTGTAAATCGCAGGTACATGTTTGTGTGGATTAAATATTTATAAGTAATATTGATTAGCGATTTGATAATACCTCGTGTGAGTAGCAAAACCGAAAAAGGTTATTAATTCAAAAATAAGCGGAGGCGATGCGTCAACTAATGGAAACATCATTATTACCAAAGTCTTGGTCATCATAAGCGAATGATGAGCCAATGTTTCTTCCACCGGAAGGCAAACGCGAATCTCGACTGTAGTGATTTTGTTGTAACCACGTATTTATCTTATCGAAAAGAAGAGGTGTAAGAACAACTTCGGTGCACTGCTTGGTTTCACGGAAAAGATCTGCTGCCGAATTAACACTTCCTTTCCAGTCTTGATTTTCTTTCATCAGTTGCTCCACAAGAACACATGATGATAAAAATTTGGACCGCCATACCTCGATCTCATCGGTGAGGTTATCAACAGACTCCGACATGGAATTGCCCTTTGCATCTAGACTGAATTTTGCACTATCAGCTGATGCTGCGATATCTACGGATGAGGTTGAACCAAATCCTGACATGGAGTCCACTAGCATTTTCTTTAATCTGGTGTTTTCTATTCTCAACTCATTTATATCCTTTTCGTGCATTTTAAGCCTTTCTTTGAGCAACATAATTACATGACCTTGGTTCCAACAAGTATCACCGTCCGGCAGTTTGGGTGAGTGACGACTTGTAGGATTCGCAGTTGCAGTGGAATTATCCTGTAAATTATTTTGAGGTACTTTCGTAGCACCTGCAGCGTCGAATTTCGAGGTACCAACACTAGCAATAGAATTTGATGAGCCACTTGATGGTTTTCTGGAATGAGATTTGATCGTGTCTTCAGTCATCGATCTGGTAGCCCCTTTATATGGCTCGTAAGGCACAAACTTAGGTTCTCTGATAAAATTTACAAGTCATTTATAACCTGGCTGGACAACGAACATAATAAATCCATGCATAATTAACCTATGCATGCTGTAATTATATGAGCGAATCACGCCACTCCGTTACTCCTTACCTTTGCTTGTTAGAGGTAGACGCTATCTTGTGGTACGATGCATTGTTGCTTTCCGCAGTTGTCTTCTCGGCCAGCTTGACAGGTTTTAACACAATCAACTGATCCCGTGGAGGCAGTTGTTTCGGTGACTCACGGTCCCCAATACTTGCCTTCTGGAATTGCACAATGGTGGAATTTATTTTTTCCCTTTCACTCCCCGCCGGTGTGCCATGTTCAACTTGTTGTGCCAGCCGATCATCTGCGGTTTCCGCATAACCCGTCACATTCGACATTTTTGCTTCCAGGTGGGAATTAACTAGTGAAATCCGAAACCGAAAAGATTCAATTATAAACTCAATGCATTTAATGAAGTGATTTGTAAAAATTTAATGTTAGTGAAATTGTATTACCATTCCCTCTATTTAGTGTGCTATGTTCACTTTCCATGCCGTCCCCTTGCGTTCTTGTTTCTCCTACAAAAATTTAAGATTCATTAATCCTCATGAATATTATCCAATAATACGAATTCTTTAAATGTCTTATCCGTAAGATCAGTGTTTTACTGAAGAGAACTGACAATAAAGTTACATCAATCTTTCATTTTATTTTACTTTTGTGGTCCATTAAGAAGTAAAAAGGAAGCGTGGAGAAAAATGAAATATTACTTTTAAACGCAATAGATCAAAACTATTTGAAAAATGCGTCTGATTTTTTACGATGATGACAACCGCGACACCATATGTAATTATGAAAAGGGACCTCCCGAAAACTCTTTCTACGAAAATTACGGGCTAACAATCGATGTCGTAAACAAACAAACAAGGTTTTTAAAAATATGATTCATCTATCTCGACGATAAATGCCAGGTTACATTTCTGGTTAATAATTTACATAACATAATTGATGCAAACTCTAACCAAATAAATAAAATGACCAACATCAAATGTACATTCTTGTTCAACGATAGTTACAATCAGCAGACTTCATCCAAAAATATATCTACCTATACAGTATTTACATACAATTCAATCAATCAATCATCAAAGGATTCTGTATATTTGTAAAAGCAATAAGTTCGTTACCTCTCAAACGGCTTTCGTCAGTGTCAGATGAGGAAGACGTATCACTTTCAAGAATATTTCCCATGTCACATTTTCTGTTCCAAAGTGTGAACCAAGGTGTTCAAACCTTCGATAGAATTATCTGAACAATGCTGTACAAGGTACGCTGAGGTAGGTTGTAATTGTAAATGCTAAAGATCCTAAACTACTGATCAGTGCAAAATTTCAAGCCGCCCGCTGCAATCCCTTATGTATTGCAAATGTCAAAAGTGGTATAAGTAGTTAAATCCCTCAACTAAACAATTAATCAGACAGATACTCCAAACTACCGGAAATCAAAGCCAAACTCACTAATCGTAGGATTCCCCGGGGGCAATAACTTAGGAGCTAATTGAAAAGGTTAATTATTTTGGAAAAAAAAATTGTAACAGTCTTCAAGGGTTCAAGTAGTTGCAACAGGATCTATAAGAGTAACAGTCAAAAGCACATTAATACTCGTACGTTAAAACATGAACGCTTTTAGACAATGCAATTGTGCACACCAGATGTTGAAAACAAGACTGACTATGAGTATTTATTTAACCCTTTCACAGGTGAATATATAACATAATATAAATACAGCCAATGAACACAAGAATATTGAGCTGAGCCTTGACAAATGTCAATAAATCGTGATAAATTTCAAATGCTCCGCTACCGCTGAACTAATAATACCGACATTATATTCAATACTCTGAGAGAGAGCCTGCAGACAAACTTGCTGAATTTTTCCTAATTATGTGCTCAAGTCTGAATAACTCTACTCCCTACAATTATAATGATTATCAGATTTCAGCATTTCAGTCAATGATGGTTAAGTAATAGTTTAATTGTAAGTAGTGTATTCCTGCTTTTAGTTCCTAACCTGAATTCACTTCACATGCCTATCTGTATCGCGATTTACCGTAAGTTGTAAGTAAAGGAAATATGAAAATATGACGAGGTGTCAGACAGAGGCAGAATACATGAATTAATCGTAGTATTGAATTAATTGTAAAAAGATTATTAAAAAATGCACGGATCAAATGTATGCGAGTACACGATTTATCTTGATTCTTATCTTGATTCGAGATTTCTAATAACTGAATTAACCTTTTTCTACGCAAATGGAACAAAAGGGACCCTCATTTTTTAGAAAGGAGAACAGAAAGTCAGAAAGTCACTGTGGTTCATACGAGATTTCTCATAATTGCCGCATATTCCGCTGTACAGCCTTCACTGGTTTCCACAAGCAATGCATATGACGACTTTAAAGGATAACGTGAAAAGAAACGAGCGTATTTCAAAACTTGGTTATCTTAAATGAGATTTTGTTTTCAAATCAAATGAATCATTTCACTTGTGTGGTATCAGATCAAAGATCCCCCAATTATATTTATATTTACATTGTTTCCCTTCTTTTGTGTATCCTTCCGTACACATTTAAGTCTCAAGACTACCTCCTTCAAACTACAACAACAACAACAATTTAATAACATCTAATTACGCACGAGGTAAGCAGTTATTTTTTTTAAATTTTAAACTTCATATTACGTATTAATTGGTTCAGTATTTACTTGTAAACGTTTATGCGTTATAAGGAGGTCTAGGTATTTTTATATTTCAGTATAGTCAGATGACATGCTAAATTATAGGAGATACATATTGTGTATAGATAATTGGGGCAGTGAGTCAGTGAGAAAGTACGTATAATGCAACTTACATAAAGACGTGCATAATTTTTAAGTGTTAAAGTTTTTTTTTAAATTCGAATGTTCAAGGGTTGTTGAATTGTAAAATAATTTTTGGACACAATATAGAACGCAGAAACTAAAGTTGTGTATTAATTTGATAATTAAATTATTACGCATTAAATGTAAGATATTAAGTTTAACTATGCGCATTCGTGTGAATGCTTAGACGCTAGATAATTATAGATTTAATATTCTTTTTATTACAGATACGTGGTGCAATTTTGACTTTCTACTGGATCCAGATACCAGTTCATAATATTGCGGTAAGTTGACGTGATGAAATATTTGTCATTATTGTAATTGCGTAGTAATTATTTGACATTCATCGTTTGTGGGCTTTTTTGGACTTAATATTATGATGAAGAGGAATATCAAATCTGAAATGATTAATTTAATTTGTTCTATGTTGCAGACCGACAGATTTGCAAAAGAAATAAATATCAGTAAGTAGTTATTACTGATGCCCCAGGAGATTATATTGCCCAAGAATTAACCGGCACACCTCTTGACAAGATGACCTGTACGGCGGAAGTGAAAGGAAAAATTTTGCATTTGTTGCAAGAAAGGAATAAAAAGGAGAAAGGATTTACAGAGCTGTTTAAGCATCGTAATGTTTCTGTTTATTTCGTCTCCTTTTCGCAAATAAGATCCCATTTTTTAGCAGATAAATGTTGTTAAAATAAATGTGTTTTTTTGTAAAACCCAGGAAAGCTATGATTAATATTTAAGATGATTAATTTGCAGATGAGCGCCTTTTTGAAAATTGGGCAGCTGTTCGTTCTGAAAATATACGCCTCAGCGTACAAGTGGAACGAGGTTACACGTCAGACCCTAGTGGGGATAGTGGTGGTGGTAACTCGCAAGATAAGGAAAAGGTAAGTAAACACGATAACACGATTACTAATATTTTTATCATTTTGAATTTTTGAGCGCGTTTTCTCTCTACACTGTTTACAAATCGTTTATGTGTACTGAATACAAGCGTGTTAAATAAATATCGTTTTTGTAATATTATTTCAGATTTTAGCGTTACAAGAAGCTTTGACAGATCTTCATCGAAAACGGGGAGACAGTGTTGCACAAGTTAAGACATTAACTGCACAATTGGCGGAGAAAGATGCGGAGTTGTCAACCTCTCAGTCCCAATGTGCAGAATTCGTTGTTCGAATTGCTGACCTAGAAGAGCGAGAAAAGTTCCTGACCTCTCGAATGAACGAGTAAGTTATTCCCGTAATGAGCTTCTTGTTGTATGGGTTGGTTCGGATATTTAGGTAAAAATTATCTTTAAATATTGATTGAATACTTTTACGTCATTTTATTCAGGCTCGAGGCAACCAATGAATTATTACGAGATGAACATTCTGCTCTTCACCTGGCCTACACAGCGCTCGAAGAAAGTTACAGAAAAACCATGGTTGAAAACCAGCAGCTAGTTCAGAGATACATAGATGTAAAAGCTCAGCATGCCGATGTGATGAATCAGGAAAATGAAAATTTCATGAAGTAAGATGGTTTTTTTTAATTTGTCATATTCATTTTTTTAATATTTAATAACACTTGATGTGTGAAACCTGTGATGTAAACGACTTTAAGAGTCAGTTAGGTTTTTATTATGTTATGAATGGGTAATAATGGAAATCTGGTGAATGGAATATTTTATATAAACATGTAGAAGCATGACAACACAACTGCACGACTGTCGTTAGATAATGGGGGCATTCATCACTCCCTTTGGATTTAATTTATTTTGCAAAGTGTTATAATGCAAAAAACAATGAATCAACGACGGGAAAAATTTCGACGTTACGACGTTGCCCTACAATGCATTACACATTTTAATGCACGGTTAAAAGTTTGGTGGAACTAATTGCAGTGTGATCGAACTGGAAATTGGTTTTTATTTAGTAGCCCGCTTGCTGGGCCAGCTTTTAATACAGAACACCTATATAAAAATTTGAAAAACCGGTTTACAGATACTGCGTTGTGCTATCCATTGTTATTCAATTAGGGAATATCGTTTACTGTAGGTCATGCTATGAGAGTTACTTTTCAATATTAATTACAAAATTTACATTTTGCCAGAAAAAAACGGGCAGAAGTTCAGAAAGAATTAGAAGAAGCCGCTGCTGAAATTAAGACTGTTGTTGTACCTGGTGCAGTTAGTTCAACAATTGCACCACCTAAGGATATGGCAATTCTTTCATCGCTGGCTGTTCATTGCACCGTACCTCAAACCGCATCTCACAAATTTGTACGTAAGGAATACGAGGATCAAACGAAATAAATGTTAAATATTGCAAAACCATGTTGCTCGTAATTTTCAAGCAGATAATTCAATGCATCTATCAATATTACTTGTTATAAATAATTATACAATTATTATATTATACAGTATATTAATTGTTTCTGTAGGAGGCCCATGATAGTGAAGTAAACTCCATTAGATGGAGTCCTAACGGAAGGAACTTTGCTACTGGTATTTGCTTAAAATTCCGTTTTTGTCTGCAGATAGATTTTTTCTTGAATATTATTTCAAAAGCCTATCGTCTTATGAAATTCAATTTTATGAAGGAGTTTAAAAAAATTAATTTACTCTGACACACAAAGTCACTGAGTATCCTGTTAGGATTTTAGTAGGAAACTATGAAACATCGAAATACACTACAAAGAAACAACTTACTTACCTTTAAACTCCATTATTTTAACATTTCCACTCACGTAGTTCTTGGCATTTAGTTTTATTTGCCAATCTTTTTTTTCAATAATTCAAGCCGACTTAACAAGATGTTAGTTTTTTAAGATTGCAGCTTTAAACGCTTGAGAGATTATAAAATCGAGTTCAAAATTCATACATCCTTTAATTTTGAGGATGGTGAGGATTTACAAGAATTCCTACATAAAAAATGGAGGCCTCCGTTGAATAACTACAAAATATTAACGATAACCGCTTCCATTGCAATGCTTGTACATCAAAACCACCATTCGCATACCTTTTTGATGTAAATCAATAACAGGCGTTTGAAATAACGGGAAAAAATCTCTCGGTAGCTTATTTGAGTTTTTGATCCTTTGGAAAAATGGCATTTGCATAGAGTAATTTCAATCTAGGGGGGACGGACCGAAAGGTTAAGATTTGGGAAATTGTTTCTACCGGTTCGGAACAGCGAGGGATGCTAACAGGATCAAACGGAGGCATTTTAAGTATTGATTTCGATTCTGCAGGAACATCATTACTAGCTTCATCGACTGACTTTGCCTGCAGAGTTTGGACTGTCGATGACTGCAGGTTAAGGGTACGTACACTAGTTGATACCTGAATTAATATCCCTTCTCTAGAATACTTGCATCGTTGCATCACATGCATATAGTCCAATATCTAAGTACATATATTATATGCAACTCATTTTGTTAGTACCATTAAAAAAGTTCTAAACAAACTGTGTGGTTCCACCGTGTGTCATATTTAACCACTCAGCTGTTACAAACTGAATGCATTCGTTAGTCACAGTCCCAAGTTGCAACCATATCAGGTCTTCCGTTTTCATTGTCATAGTAATTGTAGTATATAGGTAAATTGCATAGGTTGCTTGCACACTAACCTCTATACAGTTATGTAGGTATCAAGATATTATACAAATACATACATAGATGCATTGTCAGTTGGTGTTGGTATGTATAACTTTACATGAATTACTCTTCGCTTGTTGGAACTTTTATTTTACAGGTACGCATTGGCATTAGCAATACTTTTAAATCCGAGTATATAAGGAATCATGGCACATCGAAATCGCGGTATTCATCTGTTATGTGCACCCCATGTTATCGAGTAATTTTTTGTTATGTCCTAGTCACATAGGTATACAAATTAGTATTTAATCCAGGCATTACATATACACTTCAAATACGTAAGGGACACAAGAATTCGATAAACTCTTGCCTTACTAGCAGCTATCATCACATCAAAAGTTTCTGCTCTAAACCTAAACCTATATTTCTTAGTATGCATTAATAGTTTAGATTAAGCTTAGCAATCAGCATATATTATTTCTGTACCTATTTTGGTATCGCCAATTTGCACAGCAGAATATAATCTTACTTCTTGAATGTCTGTCAAAGGATTTAAATTCCTCTATAGTGATTGCATGGGATAAAGTTACAGCACTAGTTCACTAGTGTTGATGTCGAAGTCGAAGGCAAAACTTGGATCTGGATAAGGTAAGTAAAAAACTAGAAACCATCATGAGGTTCTCCTTCTGGCGTATGTATATGTACATATTAGTGTAGCTGGTGCTGGTGCTGGTTGATACGAATACACAATATGTAGTATGCTGTCAAATATCCACAATTCCAAGATACATAATTTCTGTTTTCAATTGCTTAAAATTACGCTAACAAAGAAACACGTTTCCGTAAACAAATTATACTTAAATCAGTCGATTCGGTATTGTTAAAAAACATTTGGTAAAACAACCAAGAAATCCAGACAATTTTAGGAATTGATTTGGCAGTGACAGTAAGTACTGTACAGATTTTGAAAATGAAATGAAATTGCTGTGGACAGCTCAGTCTTATTTTTGTAGTTACCTAATACATACCTACCTGCATTTCGATCTAAGTGCATAACGTACAGTTATGACCTTCTTGTATTTCGTGTTCGATATTCGATTACATCAAAATATCTGTTTTTGTCACCGTTTTGGCTTTGGCTTTGGCTTAGGCAATGGCATTAACAGTGGCAGTTTGGCTGTGTAGCCATTAATTTGAAAAGTTTGCGTCCCTCGACGTATGTACACTGTGGTAATTAGAGACCTGAAGAAAGCGAAATAAATAGCTGCGAAGAGTGTATGGACTCGTCCTCATGCTAGATTCTCACTGCTCACTGTCACGTCTCGGTCGTGGACAGAGGGAATGCTCCTTGTTTTACACAAAGTATTAAAAACTAACTTTTGGATACCACATGTAATTATATATTCGCAACCACAACACAACTTTTTCTAGAACGCAACGTTGTCGCCACCTTTTTTACATATGAGCCTCATGCTGTCCACAGCTGTATGCTAGAATTGCTAGAGCTGAAGCGAAACCCTCCTTACCGGTGGTCGCTGTGAATTTCAGTATTTATCGTCGTTTAGCGCTTACGTGATATCCACGCCACCAAGATCAAACAAAAAGTAAAAGATGATCTTATCATCAGTGCCAGAGCCAGAACCATAGCCAGACTCTGTAGCAGTAATTTCATAAGCTTGACAGTCAGACTGCAGACAGATGGGTAATTATTATGATGAACAGAAAACAGAATCACGTAGCTTTGCTTGATTTAGCTTTGTTTTCGTTTACTTTGCTTTGCTTTGCTTTGATTCCTTTATGTATGTCATCGTGTCAAGTATGTTGTTCAATCCAGATGTTTTTTCCGAGAATTGCAGCATAAAGATGTAAATATGTATGTATGTATTTGGCAGCTACGTACTTCTGTAGATGCATTATAATTTGGCTGCATTCCATTATTATTTTTTATTCATAAATAGATTCAATGTCCCAGACCCATTTGACTGTTGCATTGTCAATCGCTGTCCTTGATTTATCCCACTATTCTATTTCAAGCATAAAACATTTTTAGTTTCGAACGTAGTACGGAATCAATAACGAGGTATTTTTTCCTTTTGTCCTGCGGATTGGGAATCGGGGGAACAGAAGACGGATGTTTTCTTTGAACCTTGGGTATTTACATATATATGTGTATACGTATATCATATAGTTAGGTACCTACAGATTACATGCATTGAATTAATCCGATCGATGCACCGACAAGAAAAAATAATCTTGTACAACGTGAAGCCGCAGAAATGATTGGAAATGATTTGTCAAACATGTGGTGATATAGGGGAAAAGTTTTGAGTAGGTACACAAACGTATTATGTATAACTAATATGTAGTAGTTATGTTTGTACATTGTCCTATGGAAGAAAGTATGTATCAAATACAAGTAGTATATTTGTTAAATGATGCTTAAATCACGTAATATTTATTGCCATAATCCCGTTCCACATGCACTCCAAATGACTTTTATTAGTTGAACAGATCGTTAATATTGACAAATGTTTTGAAAGCTAGTCACATTATACATGACATGACATTATTACCATACCCATCCGGGCATCAAATTTAGATTCAATATGAGTATTAAATTCACATTTGTATTTTTTGCGAGGGCATGCGGGTCTTAACTTGTGCTCGTAGTCGTAGTCTCGTAGTAAGGAAGTTGCATTGCGCCAAAACCAAAGCAAAGAGCTTTCCATTAGAAAATGAGTAAAAATCTTCTTTGAAGAATCACAATACTGTGATAACTTGTATACGAGATACTTATGTCATGTCACAAGCTCAAAGAGAATTTCACTTCCCCTCTCTCTCTTTTTCTATGTATTTCTTCAAGAGATACTCAAATCCATGCGTAACATAACATCCGCAGTGAGCTTACAAGATCGTTACGGGATACTATGTCAGCATTATTTGTATTTGTACCACCACCAAGTTTTCCATACACTAATGTAAGTAGGTACTTTGATGGCTGGACGTTGTGTCTATTGAAAATAAGATTCCTGATCGACTTGTAAAAGCATCTGAAGAAATAGGGCGTACTTCTAAACAAAGCGATTTGACTTACATTGACAAGACTTTCTTACGTAGGTACATAGGTAGGTAAATAAATGCATCGGTCTTCATTTCATGATCATGATCATTGAACGGCAGTGAATTGCCGTAATGAACGCTTCTCATTATGTGATACACTAATACTGTGCATTCGTGAGTTGTAAAGTGTACGACATAATTAGCTACGTATGTCTAGTATAGCTCCATATAGTAGACAAGAAGTTATACCACTGCACCGTCCGCAAGGGAGAAAAGATGAAGACATGAATACATTCTGGAGGGAATGAAAAAGATGAAAAGAAGCATCGGGTTTTTTGCTTTATTATCTGCCCTGTCTGTAATATCAATACGAATACGAATACGAATACGAGTTAAAGCGTATTTATGTCTTTTCTTGGTTTAAGCGAAAGTTATACAAACCCAGAGGTATATGCCTAGCTGTGTGCAAGAATTCGAGAAGGCACAAAGGATGAATAACATTAGAATTTAAATTCTGTCATTTGCTTCCGTGCCGGGGAAGGAGATACTATGTCTTGCTCCTAAGTAAGTTATAAATCTAAAGTAAGTCTTGTAATTGTGCCTAAGTGTCAGATAGGATTTTTTGCGTCGTCGGCGACCATATGTAGGTATTATTATAAGGTTGATAGAGCGGAACTATGTGAAATTGTCTGAACTTCGTTATCACTGTTGGAATATAAGTATAGGTATATATACCTATGCCTTCCTCATCGTCAGATCTTCCGAGTCTATATGAAGACGGTAAGCGGACTTGTGTTGTGTTGTATACATGAAAGATTATCGCGAATACAATGACATTAAGTTTTTATGAGATTTGGTTATTTTAGCTTGGAAACTGTGAGAGAAGCTGATGCGAAAATGATTACGTGTCCCGTTGTACACCGTACTTTCCTTTTGTGACGCAAGTTTTTATCCTTCCTGAGTGCATGTGTTAAGACTTTCACGATGTTTCTTTGAGTCTTCTTCATTCTTTGCTTCTTTATGCTTCCCAGTCACAGTCACAGTCTCGGTGGTGTTGGCTTGGCTTGGCTTGGCTTGAGTTGACTTGACTTGGCTGAGGATGGATGCAAATTCATATGATAATATGACAGGAAATTACGGAACGGCGGTACTTAAAATCGCACATAGACTACGAGCATTCATAGGATGTCAGACGTTATGGTTCTTTGATAGTGATAAATCATTGCTTGATGAAACATTGAATGGATATATTTCGTTTATGAATTCGATTAATTAAAAGGACATTCATTCGGAGTGTCGACTCGACCAAGTGAATTAATCAGGCAGTATTGAGTTTGTATAAAAAGCTGTTTGTCGTAAATCGCATTCGTGTACGAAAGTAAAAATTAGCTTTTCCCATTATTGGCTTGATCCTGATCACATAACTTGGCATGGCATCGCATGGCATGGCTTGGGTGTTAGCGATGGTTCTGGTGTTATTAGTGTTAGCAGTAGTCAGTAGTCGTAGCCACGATATTTGCATTCTGGGCTGGGAATATATTATTATACGTACTGGAAAGCACCCTGTGATATGACGTGTGAAAATGATGCAGAGTTTCTGTAAATGAACGGAGACGGAGAGCATTCCTACCTACAGCTATGTATGTACCTATGCGTGTTTCGTCTCTGCTCCCAACTTTTTTTACCACTGACTTTTTTGAAGTCCAGAAGTAACTTGTGCCTTTAGCATATGTCATGACCATCCAACTCGTTGACTTGTTTGGCGTGACAGCAAATGAGAATCTATCGATCACGATGAAATTATAGTAAATCCCTAGGTGGTCAGTTTCACAATAAGTCTTCCAGGGTAAAAACTTGGAGGGATAAGTACTCAGGTACCCAGGCCAGGTAACAATAACAATTGTGGATCTAATCTTCAATCCCTTCCTTCTTTCGTATCGAGTGTGGTATCGCGTGAGCATCTCTTTTAGCAAATACCTCATTTAAACTGAATCTCACGAACAAAGTATAATTACATAATCATTCCATGTGTGATTGCCTACCGGATTTTTTAATCGGGAGATATAGATATGGGTATACATATAGGTACCTTCCTACGTGTCTCTCCGTTCCTATTTTATAATTCTCTCTGTATCATTTGCTCTTGACGGTTGTTGTTGTCTCGTATATCCATACTACATTATTATTAGTAACTACTTTTTGTCCAATATTTCACTTGGAATGTGGTGTAGGAATGCCACTGGGTACGTATTACTCATACAGTACAGTTGGGACTGGAATTGTATCAGATTGTCGGCACTACAGATAGTAGAGTGCTGCTGTTATTATTATGATTGTTGTTCTTGTTGTTGTTGTTGTTGAAAGTAAGCGAACACCTGCAATGCAAGTTTGTTTAATAGTAATTCAATTTTAATTGAAACTACCTATTAGAAAACGTGAGACAATAAAAGAAACAAAGACACCATTTTAACTGGATTCTCTTGTAACGGAATCAAACTCATTCTCATTCTCACGTGTAATTGTAGGGATCTTGAAATCCTTAATAATATTGCGTGGTGAAGTTATCACTGATTATACTGAACTGTGAACTAATGTATTGGTTTGTTAATGACAGACCAATTTGTAGTACATCAATTGATGTAGCTTCCTTATAATTACAAATTTCCTGCTTATTAACCCTTGAACAACCGTGTTAAAACTGTTTTCCTACTACCAATTAGAAAAGAAAAGCTTGAGTGTTGACCTTGTATCAATTGATTGCTGTGACAAATTCCAGTTGTTCTTGCACCCGTTCACAAAGAAACAATATTAATAATTATGGTTCACTGTCTCTGTCTAAAGTATTTAGTACAGTAGGTAGCAGGCAGACATAGATCTCATTATCAAACTTGTAGTTATCTACTCAGCAAGACAATCAGCGTTCATAATCACAGTCTAGTCGTTTTCATTATCATTTCCATTGTCACTGTCATTGTCATTGTCGTGTTCTCTGTTGTTAATAATTATGCAATTAATCCTGCGTGAAATCATTGTTGGAAGTGCAATTAATTATTCCAAACAGAAATGCATAATTATGTATGTACTATGCTTTCTATACGGTGTTATTACCTACTGTAGTAGCCCCTTTGATTGTTTGGTATGAATGAATGAATTAAGTGTGGCGAGTGAAAAATGAATACACAAATAAAGTAAGCAATAAATTAATTTAATAAATAAACAACCGACTCATCCTCATATTACAACATGAATTAATTCAAAATTACATTGTCGATCCACAACAGTGTAACAATCATCATAGTATATGTTATGTATAAGCAGTACAATATATAAACGTATGCTTCACAAATATGAAAAACGTCATTGTACAGTAACAATTACTATAATTATTTAAAAGCTTTGGGTGATGATAGACATATGGATGGTAGACATTAACCAAAACCGGAAGCAGAACCTGAACCGGGTTCATGCACATGTTTCACAACGGAGAAAAACTAGCACTGTTAGTTTACTACTGTAAAAAAATTAATTCGCACTTCTCTTTAGTGTTGAATGAGTTAATTAAAATCTTCGTTAGTTGGAATTGGAAAATTGGTATTAGTATTAGGATTAGAATTAGAATGGCATGCATGTGGGTTTTAATAACTAATACTAACTGATTATACTAGTGGAGGGAAGAAAAGTGGACTGCACACTAGGGAGGGAAGCAACTGTTTGGTAGGAAGGTGAAGATTTGTATTGTTGAAATTGTTATTTGTCAAAACGTCATTGATGATCTTACATGATTATAAATAAGTGTTTGTATTTTGGCAGAATGGGAATTGGAACATTTAGGAACATGGTTATGGTCATTAGTAGTAGCGTTATAGTAAATCCATTCATTCGTTAGTTTTGTTAGTCGATGTTAGTGTTTTCTGTGGCAGGATAAGGTAGGTGTGCCTAATTATAATACCAGCATACCAAACAAGTTGCCTTATATGTTTCCATTTGGTTTTGAGTGAAGAAAGTTGAATTTGTCGGAATGAGATATTGTAATGTATTCAAATGTCTTTATTATCTTTCCCTATTTAATTCTCGATGTACAGATTATTGGTTTTTGGCTATCGTCCATAGTCAATATCATCTTAAAGCTTTCAATTTTTTTCTATTCGTTGTAATACATTCAAACAAATAAATTAATAAATATCTATGTCCTATTTAGGCACTACTACTTGTCTTGATATAAATAAGTATGTAATTAATTATAATAAATTAAATTCACCCATTCAAACCCATAAACCATATTTACCGTGTTCACTACTCTAAGTAACTTACACACAGGTACTTAGGATATTACGTAATTCCGTTTGCCGTAGGTCTTTCAATAGCACAATAGATTCCTATATAAATATCCATAATTTACTAATTCACTTCTCCACTTGTTCAAGTATCTGTAATTATTCTCTTGAGGGCAGCACGTGAACGTACACAATTTTTAAAGCATTATTAATTATGTATTCCATTTACGTATAATTAGTTATATAAATTAAAAATTTACAACAGCAATAGTAACAGTAACAGTTTAACAGCTTATGTTATATAATTATATATTATATTCTTATAATTTATCATATATGTAGGTATTTTATGCTATTATTTTTACTGTTTTTTTTTCTCTATGGGTATTTTTATTCTATTTAAGTAGCACCTTTACTAATATTATCATCTAATAGACAGTACTCATAGATGGGAAAAAAGCTGGAGGTAATAATTGTCAGAGATTATTTTGCCGAATTTAAAATTACGTACAGATATGGAAATAATTACATAGGATTATCAACATGATTGTGATTAGGTGGAAACGACAGCCTAATTGGGGAGAAGCTAGTATCCTTATTGCATGAAGCAAACAAAAACAAATGGTTAACTCTTTGGCGTATTGCATGGTAGGTGTGTAGACGAAAACGAAAGAGTCAGTATAGGTATATTTCTTAATTGCATAACTGGTAGAGTATTCCCATTCATTGTTCAACTTGAATGTGGTTGTCTTGGTTCGCTTTCCATACGTAGGTCGATTAGTTTGTTTTTTATTATTATACATGTATTATAGTTTGATACGTAGGAGAGTAGTTGATCCCAAGTGTCATTTGATTACGAACTAATTAGTTGTAGTGGAAACTTGACTTTTCCCAGGTAGGTACAGAACGTAATGTTGTGCAGTGTAAAAGTCATTTAAAGTGTAATTATTGAGTAGAGTTGGTAAGTTAAGTAAGTGTAATAAGGCAGCTACTAGAAGTGTTGGTGTAGAGAAGGTGTCATGACTGTCTTGGAGTGAAATCTATGAGTGTCCGGGTACGAATAAGTTAAGTTACCTTTGGTATTAGTGACGGAAAGATGTCAATAATGAATGTAATGTCCTGATACCGTCTTTTTGTGCTGTTTCATGGTTGACTGCTCCCTAGTTGTGTGCCACGTCCTTTCTTATGTGCATTTTGTATTCGTCAATTGTGCGTAACGTGCGTAGCGTACAGGACAGGACAGGGATGTAATGGTGTAGGTGGTGTAGTGAGTACGTGTGTCGATATGACGTAATGAATGTAAGTCGTGTCCCGTGAGATAAGATGCCTTGGTGGTGTAAGTTAAGTGTGAGTGTATTATTTTTGATGATTTTTGCGTGGTGTGTCTGTCTGTTGGCGTCTCTCCCAGTTGAACGGTGAGACCTGAACTGTTGAGAACAGAGGTACCGAACAGGAGCATTTAATGTTTGTGTAGGAGAAAAATCATCATTTTCACGTGTTCGAATCCAACAGGTACCTACTACATATATTTGCTCTGTACTAAGGCTTCGGGTTGAGGATTCACGTAATAAGGAGTGTCGATGACACTCAGGAACTCCTCAACCGGAATCTATAGCACAAGCTGAAACATTTTGGAGTCGAATTAAGAGCAGAATAAAGTGCTAGGTAAGGCCCACCAACTTTATTCTCCTGTTTTTTTCCCGTCCCACCATCCACCATACACATGTTTATGCATGTGTACGGATAATGGTTATTCCTCCTCATTTATTTCTGTCAAATTTCAGGCAAATGTACTGATTAGTTTCAACGTTGGGTGGGTTTCATAGCGAATCTCGTCATGTCTTGTGTATCCCTCGACGTCAATGTCTATCGCGTGCCTAATAGTCATGTGTGTATGTGTGTGTGTGTGTGTGTTCAACGTTTTTCTGTTGTGTTCGGTCCTCTTTTTGTTTATCTGTAGGCAGAGAGCAGAAAGTAGAAAGGAGAGAAAAACAAGCAGAGGATTGCTGCTGCTATTGGTGTTCAAATTTGGCGTCGGTTGTCAATTTTTTGCTTAATTACGTTCAAATTACAGATGCGACTGGGAGCGTTTAAAGTATTTGTATTGGCGTCTCGTCTGTCGGAAACTTATTGAATTTGACGGGCGTGTGTGAAGTAAGTGTCGGTTATTTGGTTCAAATTACGGATCGGAACACATGCATACTGAGTGGTTGAACATGAGTGTTTCAACGACGATCATGTCGACCTACCTGCACTGATCTGAATACGGCCAAGACTAAGGAACATTTAAATATATTTTTTAAGGCTGCTGTTGAGTTGTTGAGAGTAGGAGACTATGTAATTTCATGCACACTGGCGTACATCTACTATGAGTGTCAGTGTTTCCAAACCATCCCTTCACCACCACCATCGGGGCAACAATTTGTAGCAGAAAGCTATGATAGTCGCAGTAGTATTGTAATTATCATATGGTTCCCCATCCAGAGAGCTCGTTCACTGGGCACAATTCAATCTGTCGAATTGCTTGCTTTGAGATCTAGATAGGTCAAGGTACAGAACCTAGAGTCACATGCAACTTTTTTGGCTAATAGCTATATACACTTTACACGTGTAGTCATGTACTCCAAGTTTTAAGCTGCCCAACAGAAAAGAGCGAGAGATCCTTAGGGAGAACACCATAGCCATAAATTAATACTAGTTAATAAATAATAATAAATAATAACAACAACATAATAATAACATTAGTGGTTAAATTCTCGATAATTATACAACCTTGAAAATTCAAAAATTAAGATCCCGTATGAATATACTAATATGTATTACGTACTTACTATCCTAACTTGGTAAAGTTAGTGGGATTTAAAAAAAAGTAATACTTGTGTAGTATTGTATGTATAAATAACTTAGTTTCACACTTTACCTCTAAATGTCTAATCTAATCTAATCTTACTTCTTCAAAAAACTTATATTACATTAAATATGTCAGTCAGTCAACATTGGCTTTTCCAAGGAATTGTTTTTCGTAGCCCGAACACGTCGTCCGTAACTAAATACGCATTTATGTATGTGTACGTATAGTAATCTACGGTAGTTGTTAGCGTAAATCAAGTTCTTGCAGAATAATAATTATATTGTAGGGGGATGGAGGATTGAGGCAGGGTATCGTCTAACATTAGAGTTTACAAATAATTTATCGAACGGAATCGGAAAAAATATGCCTCTCAACTTGTTCTCAGTTTCGCTAGTGTTGTTGTTGTTGGTACATTGTCACGCTGTTCATTTTTAGGTATTTTGTTTGTCAATTCCGTCCTTACAATTATCATCATCACAGTCATATATATATGTATCTACGAGAACATATATATACTTATTTATCTATTTCTATAAATGATATTATTGCGTTCCCATTCCCCCACCTGCATGATAAGGCAGGAGATAGAATGCGGGGCTAACAATGAGATTCTCTGTCCATTTGTTTGCGATTAACGTCTTGGAGGAGATGTTGGTCGATGGTCTGTCGAACTAGTGCAGCAGGATATGCCACAATAGATAAATAATTCTTTTCACTCCTCCGACTACATTTTTTGTACTTGGGGAGTGTAATGTTATGTGTATATGAGTAAATAAATAATGGTAAACAATTTAAGTGTAACGTAAGACCGCAGAAATTGAATTCTTGTATGTTCGAGGGCAAGTATGTTCGTTCGTGAAGGGCTACACTTAGTATCTCTTTACGAAAATCGTCTGTTGTGGGGTGGGTCGTGTGGCTTGTTGAGGAAGTAGCTTTTTACTGCTGTCTCTTCTTCGCAAGAAAAGTAGAGCACCAATGATAAGCATAGCGATTTGAATGCCTACAACTACAGCTCCTGCTCCTAGAACAGTGGATAGATTTATACAGCTACCGGTTCGCTCAACGATCTGTTGCTCGTCATAGTCATTGTTATTGTTATGGGCAGCTTGAGAATTTCGTCGATTGTTCGTGTTGTCGTAGGAAGTGTCGTCAGACAGTTTACGGTCTCGTTTTTTGTCAGCTCCGAATCGGTCTGAGATGTGGATTGAACGAACCAGCAACATTTCCTCAGCGGGGAGGCCGTCATTTTTCATGTCAGAGCTCAAGTCACGTCTGTACCTGGAGCTGAATCCTTGGAGGTCGATCGAAGTCTCGTTCAGAGAACGCCTCTTCCTGCGACCCATTGAGGGGATCTCTTGGAGGAGACCAGCTCCATCCTGGACAGGGCAGATGACAGGTGGGCAGGTGGGCAAGCAAGGAGTGACTAAAGCTCTGAATTGCACCGTCTCCGAGGTGGGGAATTTGAAAGCATCGAAATGAGCTACAAGAGCTTTCTCGTGGTCAACTGCTCTGGCCAAGGCACCCATGATTCTCTGGTCTGTAGGACAACCCTCACCGTCCAAAAGCATGATCTCTGATCCGTCCACACCATCCATGGCAACCAATTCCCGAACAAAGATGTCGTATGGGCTGTTGGGATCCATGATGTCGAAACGGAGGGAAAGGGGATCTCCAACCTGCAAATTGGGCAGAAAATAATGGAAACGTTACATGAGAGTCTTGGTCTGCTTAATATTACCGGCACGAACTTTGTATGAAAATTCGGACAGGTGTGTTGGTTACAGCTAGACGTTTAATGTGGCACAAGATTTATTTATTTGTTCTCACTTGAGCCGCAACAGTTGCTTCACCTCGTCGGTCTGTCACTCGCATAGCTACATTGGGTGAGTCGACAATGCTTTCCTGTGCAATAGAATGCTTTAAATCTCCAACAACTCCCAGGTCAACCTCGTTCGAGACAGACTTGTTGGTGAGATCATATTGGCAAGCAACGGAAAGGCCCATGTCCGACGCTGTGACAATTTGGTCATGATGTTGAAGGATTACCTGTTGTGGAGGAATAAATTGACGGGATTATTAAAAGCTCATTTGAGACATAAACAACGTTACATTAAGTAGCCGCAGATATGTTTCCAAGAGCGAACACATCAACTTCATCAGCTCGTTTCAACACATGCCTACCTCTCGTTTTTTTACCCACTTTTTCTATAGCCTTCTCAGCTTTTCCGTAGGAAGGGAACTTACTGTGATGATGAATGGCTCGGTGCTCACACTGCGAAGACAATTATTCAAGAGCGTGATAATCATCTCTGTGTGTTGTACACTACATTAGTAGACTTTTATACTCATAAGTACGTAGTTATTATCGCTAGCATGTTTTTTGGGTTTGACCATTTGTATGCAGGCAGGCAAGCGATGGTAGCTGTCCGGCAAAGTGATACGTCGTCAGTTGAAATAACAAAGTTGCTGTCAAATGCATGGAAGCCTGTACTCGTGTAATAATGACTAATGCTATGATTAGTGTCCTAAGACTTGTAACTTCGTAATGAAATGATTGTTTACGAATTTTCTTAATTTACTAATGAGCCCGTATGTTTTTATGCTAATTTTTTAACTAATTTATTAGTCGGTTTAACGTGGCAAAGTACACAATCGATAAGACCGTGATATATTATATGTACGAGTGAGATGGTGGGAAGTGGCGTTCACGTTTACGGTTACTTTACTTCCCGTCTTTGTTACTCTTTCAAAGGTTCAGTTACCATTTGAAATCTACTGATTCATATACCGAGTCAATAGTCACAGCGACAAAGACGCAGTAATCCTCTACATTTCTAATTCCCTCTCAAAACTCAATTGTGAGGTGAATAAGAGAGCTCTGTGTATTTATATCATTGTTGAATCTTATGTACCGTACCGTATCACTGCCAGTGATAGTTGTAGTGCTAGTGGAATCCCAAGTCCAAGTCCAAGTCGAAATCCCTATTCCACTCACTTTTTTGTGCCCACAATTGGTGTGAGAAGTTTCGACTCTTAAGGTAGTGTGGAACATTGCAATTCCGTGCGAATGAATAGTTTCCTATACAAATTCTAAACGTATACTTTGCAATCGCCTTTTTTCAGAATACTGTCGAGTAGGGAAAGCATTTGAGTCGAAATTTATAATTATAGATTCATTGAAAATATTAGAGAATCACCTAGTAAAGTATACCTATCATATGAACTGCATAGTGGCTGGCGTTCAATTCATGATTTCATCATTTATTTCCTCGCCATGATTGCTTATGTTAGAAAATGATTATGCACTATTCTCACTACTTATATTTCCGTTCTACTCTCTCGCCTACTACATATGTCGGCAGATCGAGGTAGCAAGAAAGGAAAGGATGCTATAGAGCACAGATTCAAATGGGATATTCCAGTTCTAAGGATGAGATGGTGAGAAGATGGGAACTCTGTCAGCTACTTACCTCTGTGGAGTAACGTCCCATAGCTTCCCGTTGAACGCCACATTCTAGGTCAGTGTAGGGTAGTCTGAGAACGAATTCCAATGAGTTATCCACATCGACGGAACAACTGTTTGGGGCTCCTTTAGCGTACAGTTTACCTTGGAAGATCTTGGAGGTTCTGACAGTAGCAATCATATCACCAGCACGGCAGTCGACACTGACGTTGTAACAGGCGGACAGTTCTTTGGTCAGCGCACCAGGAACGGCGAGGAAAGGATCACGGATTTGCGTCAACGTCAGAGAACTGTGATGTGATAGACGGCAGACTTGAGCTCCGGTGGCATTGTAGTCGTAGGATTGGCATCGAAAAGCGGTGTTCAAGCAGAGATTCCTGTTTTTGTCCAAGATAAATGGATATTACTTTAGGATGTAGAGAGAGAGAGCGAGATTTTTGAGCAAAATTTATCAGCTTATTTCGACGTGTATACGATTACAATACTTATCCAGCCAATTACGAGTAATTCATGAATTGCAATAATTAGGAAAGCAAATTAAAAAAATAATTGGTATTCTGTGGCATATCTTCCGAGCTATGAGACATGGGTACGATGGAGTGGCACTGATTTATGTTGGACTTGCAATTAATATCCGTCTCTGACTTTGTACAGGGTTCAAAATACTACCACGAAATGCATTCTATATCAAAGTCTTGAGACATTACTTGTTACTAGTAGCGGGACTACGGTACTATGCTACTACCTACTTTAATAAATCCTTCGGGAGCGTAGAAAAGCGGTAATGTTCGAGTGACGTATATTCCTAGGTACCTATCTATCTTTTGGATAGTCTTGGGGATTATAAAAGATTGACGGGTTTATACCATACATTGAACTAGGTAATGGCACATTGCAATTTATGAAAGGTATCATTGTACTGTTCGTTGGGGTTGCATGACTTTCTTTAAATGTAGAGAGTGAGTGGTGGTTCCAACTTCCAACGTTCAAGTGGTTGCTGTAGGGGCGTGTGGTATAATCAAAACGCAATGTAAATTATCATCTATCTGGTTCGTACAATGTTCCTCTCGTAGACTAGACTCTGTCTAGACCTACCGCATTTGAATTCGTCAAAAGTTTGTCTATAGAAAGGTCTATTTGGTTAGGAATTTTTCCTGTTTGCTTTACCATTTTGTCTGAGTCATTAGAAATATAAATAGGTATATCCTGAGAGAGATCCAACTACCTACAACTATATAATTATATGCATTCACGGAACAAAACTGATCTTGTTGGACTCACTGCATGAGACTGACACTACACTACGACACTGACCTCAGATTTTAATTCTTGTGTCATAAAATGCTGTAGGTAGAGTTGATTCGTTTAAAAGACATTAATTCAAAGTCCCTTACACCAGCTTCATTTACGATTGCTGCTATTATTTTAAGAGAAATGATTCCAAATCAACTCAAATCATCAAGTTTTCTGCATCAGTATCAAGGAATAATAGTGAGTCATGCCATGCCATGCCGTGCATGGACAACCTAAACAAGTCTACTTTTTTGGTAGTTTCCCCTCAAAACTGAAAACGTCCTTAAGTAAAATAATGAGATGAGCAGCAAGATTCTGACCGAGGAGTTTGAAGCTGATCAGTGTAGACAGACATTGTCGCCGTAATCAAAATATTACGTGCAATGCTTCTGTTTATCGGACCTGGGTACCTATGTTCGATGCGAAAAAACTAGGTGTACAACATGATTATATTAGCAAAAAATGGATCAGTTCCTCAGACATCTTAGACGACTTATTACTCGAGAAACACAGTTGGAATGATACGTGCATTTACGATCAAACTACATATTCGGACAAGACTAGTCAAGTCAAGTCAAGTCAGGACAAGCGAGACAAGTCAAGACAAGACAAGACAAGACAAGGCACAATTATTACATATGTCAGGTTTAAAGTTGGTGAAAAAACGATTAGGGATAAATGTCAGGCAGTTTGTTTTTTCGGATGGTACATGAGAGAAAATACGCACGTAATTATATAAACGTACCTAGGACATTTAGCTGCCTAAAACAATACGTTTCACATATTAACTGTTTTAATGGTCAACGTGTTTTAAAAGATATGAAATGGGAGAATACAAAGAGCACTGGATTTTCGAACATGAATAAATTGTGCAATAAGTCCTAACAAAGATGGTTGCTTGCCAGATTTTTAAACGCATAATTCTCGTTATTCTCTAAGTTATGATGTATCATACCCATAAATCTCGATTTATCTCAAACTAATGTACTGTTTAATTATGCTGCAACAATGTGTATTGTAAAAATTATTGCTGTATTTTCCCCCTAATTGGCTAAAATGCTGAACCTCGTCCAAAGCTAGTTGCAGGCATTTCATCAAGTAGTAGTAGTAGTAGAGAGAGAGAGAGATGGGAAAAGAGAACTTACTTGCAATCGGACTCGGAAGCCACATCTTGGTAGACGGCATCGACAGTCTTGAGAATCTTTCCCTCAAGCGGTTTGAAATCGCACATTTTGGTTGGGTCGCTGATACAGTTGGATTCCATGTAGTCAGTTCCATTGTCGACATCGAGCGAGTTGAGGGTGCCCATTGACAAACGGTCCATGTCTGACAAATAGCAATCTCCAGTGGCTTTGGTGAACATGGCAGATCTAGAATGAAAATGAAAAACGTCAAGAGAGTCCAAGTTACGCCCAGGAAATTTATAAAATGCATTTCACTCCTAATGACTTGAGTAGTCAGTTATTATTTGAACTGTGGTGCAACCATCGAGAAGTTGACTTATGACCGCTTATTGACCATATAGCCATAGTCTTTTTCCGGGTAGACATAATTTATCAAAGTGCTTAGTTTATTGTGGTTATTAGGAGGCGTACGTAAAGTGTTCATTCCCTTTTATTTAGCAAGTTTAAGGGTCAATTCACTATTCACTGGATTTTCTTCCTTCCTTCCTTCCTTTCAGCATTTATTATGCAATCCCAACGCGCAAATTTTGCTTAATTCCATCACGAATTTAATTCCAATAAATAAACCTGCCCACTCTCTTACTGTCGCTGTTAGGTACTCAACCCTACCCCTCCCCTCAACCTCACTCACCATCCAGACAGACTTTTAACTATGTAAACTTGCACTACTTGCTCACATTTATATTTTCGTTTCGTCTTCGTCTTGCTCTTTGATATTGAAAACAATTATGTACTTGAACCAGCGCGCACTTTTTCCGCTCTTTTTTTTGACACGTAAAGTATTATGGTATTGAAGATGTTGCTCCTGCTACCGAGTATAAATAACGATGCTTATGGTGTACAATTATTATGTGCTTACTAATATGGTGTTTAGTTTGTTTTGCGTGACGATGGTATTTAGTGTAGCCTAGGTGTACGGGTGAAGTAATAATAAAGTAGACAGAATTTATCTTATTCAAAATCTGAAAAGGAAGTGCAATTATATATGGCTTACTACCTTGCCTACTGCTAATGGAAAGTATAAGTAGTAAATTACAGGTATGATGTAGACAAAAATTTTATGGTAGTGAGTTTGAGTGTAACATCATAAAAATTGGTAGACACGGATTTGTATCAGTTCCACCAATAAACTGTTGCTTTTTTCAATTTTACCCAAGGGAATCTTTCTTTTCTCGATCTGGCTCGATCCTCGATGCAGTCAATGCGATTGAAATTGAAATGCTGGGTAATTGATATCAAAAGACTAGGAAAATGCTCAGGTATTTGTTCTAAGTCGCACACAAGCTCGTTCCGTTCTTGTTCTTTGTGAGGAATGGAAGAATTTGCAAAGGGTTTTTAGGGGACTTTTTGGTGGTACTCGTGATAAATAATGTGATTGCATACATTGAAATTGGAGATGACCCTTCTCAGTGGTAGACATTATTCTCTCAGCATGCAGTAGATTATATTTGATACTAATACTGTTCAATTTGAATGGCGAAAGTACAGTTGATCGTATCTCTCAGGATGATACGCTATTAGCAGATGCTATTCTACTTGTAAGAGTCACTTTTATCTGGTGGCGATAAAAGGACGGAACAATGGACTGCTACCCAGGATTATGTAGTTAATGGATGAGGGGATCAATATCGTTACCACATACAAGATCACGACTTGTCCCTTCTTGCTTTCAACTTTTTCCGTGATCGTGGTTGTCCAATATGTCACGACCAGTAAATAGAGTTGAATCACAAACTCTTCTCAATCCTTCTTGATGCAGTGTATAGTATACAGCACATAATGCCATGCAATCCCATACCAGACCAGACCAGGGTAAGGCACTGTTCACAAACTATTTAATTCTCCGCTGCATTTTACCAAGATTTTTTTTGTATTTCAGTCTTGAATGGTTTCAGAGACAATTTTGTTTCATTAGAATGTGTTTTCCTATTTAAATGACTGTCAAAGAGTCTTGAGAAAAGGTATATATATATATATACATCGATGCATATACTTATACTCAGGTTTCTTACTACTACTTGTTTGTTTTCCCTGTTCAAGGCATTATAGACGATGCAAGTGTACTAACGGGCTGCAGGTAAATCCGTTCCCACTTTCAACTCGAGTTGAGTTGAAACGTTTCAAGTAATTACTTCGAAAATTGTAATTTATTCCTTTAAAAGAGCATCAATTCATGGAATTTGAAGTGCAGTATGGTATGGCATGGTATGGTATTCACAAGATAGCTGATTTATCCATCAACATCAACCTGTTGATTGCAGAGATGAGCTAGAGCCCTTCCTATCTAAATGTACACCACTTTTAATTCTATTTACTAGAAAAAATCAAAAAATTAATAAAGTAATAATGTAATGGAATAATAATAATATCGTCATGTAATCTTGGCAAGTCAATTTAAAAGAAGCAGGTGATAACTTGTCGAGATCACGCTTTCGGTAAAGCTACTCGCTAAATCTTCCAGCATGCAATCAACAGCAACATCGACTCAGACACTTACGTGAACTGTGACTAACCTTATTATTATCGATGTGGTATTTGATGTCGAGGAGAATGATGAGCGTGCAGATGAACTACTGCTATACAGATATACTACATATTAATGCAAAACAGTGTAAATGTAAAGTCTTGATAATTTTTAGTTCATATATAATGTGTAATGCAAGGCAAGTGGTCATTAAAGTCTGTAAATCTTCTTAGGTCTGTCCAATAACTGAATTTTGACGATGACTTTATCGTCTTTTGAGCTTGTTTTTGCTCCTTCTCTCTCTCTTTCTCTCCCTCATGGGCTCATTGTTGATCGGAAGAAGTTGACTTGCAGTGAATGATTTGGTTTGGAGTTTGGAAGCACTGGTACCTACTTATATTATTATGTGCCTAATAGTCACATCCACATATCTGTATGCTCTTGGTTTATTGAGTCGTGGCGGTACGACTCAGAACCTATCATCATTCCAGTGAAATTTAGAAATCAAATTTTCTTCTCAGCAACCTGGCTATGATGATCACTTTATTCGTGTTATTATGACTGCCTTAATTTCATTGCGCATACCTAGTTTTGGAGGATTATAGTGACTATAACTATTACGATTATCTATTATCCTTTAAGCGGCTACTTCATCTGTTAACACCGTTCATGAGAGCACCTACACAACTACTATCCACAACCTAAACATTATAATAGGTGTATTTATTACATGTTGATTATTAGACTTAGACTTGAAACGACTCACAGAATATAAGTTATTTCACATTCATTTCAGGCAGCTCAACATTTTCCGAGCTTTTAGTATAACTCGAGAGCAAATGACATTATTTGCCTCATCGATAAATTCTATCCGAATGAACTTTCATTTGGAAATTTGCCCTCGTGATGATCGTCATCGTCATCGTTATTGTCTTTTCGTCCGTGTATACCTGTACACGTATTATTTAATAGACTGCTATAAAATGATGGAAGGAATGCGAGAATCTTTCTTTTGGTTACGGTGAATCTTCATTAAGGCATATTTTTATATTGTGGATGCTGCAGGAAAGGTTAAGGTTGTATTTATTTGTTGTGGTGATGGTTTGGATGGGAAATCTAAATAAAATGTAGCATCGATGCAATAAAATGGGACTGGAGGCAGGAAGAACTGAGACTGGGACTGACGATGAGAGGATGATGGTGATTTGATTTATAATTCTATTTGCCATTAGAATTATAATGTGTTGAAGGTAGAGTATGGAGGAAAGACATGTATGATTATGTGCTATTTTTTTATCGTAAACCTGTCGGAATTATATATTTCCATCCGTTGGCTTGATGCTATCTGTATGTGACTTTGTGCTGAGTGCGTTGCGTATTGACTTTTGAGTTGGTGTGCTGGTGTTATGTTGTCGTTAGTCTTTCGAAAAAAGCTTAAGGATAGACTGGTTAGCGATCATTTGATAAAAGTTCTACAATAATGCAATGTAGAGTGCAATGCATTCCATACAATGCTAGGCCAACAAGTGTTTAAGGTATTTGGAGAACACATTAAAAAATACCTACTTAGAACTTGTGTTCCTTACTTGCTATGACTACGCTACTCCTTCAATCTTTTAGAGGATGAGATAGGATAGGATTCGATGCATGAAGGATTACTAGTGCTGTTGATGTTGCTGTTGCTGTTATTATTGCTGTTATTGTTGTATAACGTCAAAGTCAAGTCAACGTGGCAGAGGCAGTGCAGTACGAGTAGGTACAAGTACAAGTACAAGGAACCTGACTATCATATTGTATCATGTTTATTACAAACAGGTATGAATATTAAACTCATTTATATCCTAGTACACTGCGGTATTACTGCGGATTTTCCTCTTGACCTTAACCTGAAGGAAATTAACTGTTTCACCTTACATTCAGTTTGCATTAAGTTGAGGGTAATTACTAAATGCATGGGAAATTGTCGTGCGTTTTGCGTTGCTTTGACGCTGCCGTCATCTTTTTATGCACTCGAATATATCGTGGTTTCCTGCCACTGACAACCATCAAACAACGCAACGGCTTCATATCATCTTACGCCAGCTATACTCACTCATGTTCTTGTAATATTCTATTGTTTCTGATGCAGGTGTTTTGGGTATCAAGTCCACCACGTAGGTAGGTAGGTAGGTTGGTTGGAATCTTTCTTGAGGAAGCATTCGTTGCTCTTGGTCTTTGCCCAGTAGCTACCTACTGCATATTATGTACATGTGCACTTTTGAAACCACAGACTCATAATATTATGCTGTACGTAATGCAATAACGAAACGAAACCAAAGTAAGAGGATTCTTGTACGGGATTCTGGAACTATGTAAACGATTTGTAACTTTTGACTTTTTTCTCTTTTTATTTCCCTGCATTTTTCTTTCTTCTTCTACGGCTTTCATTACGAACCTACCTATCCATGAAGTCCCATATACTCTGCGTAGGATGAGTTAAGCGATAAACGTAATTGGATATCCCAACCACGGCGTCTTATAGTTTCTAACTCTAACCATACATAAGATTCTATTCTAGCTGGATCATCTCAATCGTAGTTGTAATCGTAATCGTAATTTATGAACATTGTAGGAGAATAATAATAGGAGAATCGAAACCTGCTATTTGGACGCTGAGATGGTAAAGACAGCCTTGGAATTTAGGTAGGAATAATGGTATGTAACATAATATGTATGTGTACCGACTTAACTTGTGCTTCTGACTGTGGGGTTAATCGACTCGTGTTTGTAAATACCTTCGGTGTATGTCTAATGATAGGTGTCTACTATTATAAAGGAAAACTGCACATGTTGAGCAAGCATTGGATTTTTCTTGGATCTCTTGTTGTTTGGATGGCGTTGACTAGCTTATCTGACAAATGATTTTTGAGCTCACATAAATGACTTGACTCCCGATCAAATTACTTATTGTACTTTTCTTCTTCTCCCACTACCTTCCATAATCCTATCCATGCTTTCCCCATGGTTAATTTTTCCACTTTGGCTGCTTTTATATACGAGCAGTAAATTATGAGTGGCACTTCCTATAAAAATCATTTCGTTGGTGGTTATGGTGCTTTTGACTCATTATTATTTTCCTACATGGCATCGGCATGGAAGGTGGGATGGAGTAAATATGTACACATGTGGGACGAATCTTGTTAAATCTCAAGACGGGAGCTACTTTTAAACTTTTTAGTATAATTGAGCTGAACTCTACTTATCATATCTGATGGGGAGAACTGCTTTTGTTCGGCAGGAGGTACGTATTTGAAATAAGTCAATTCATTGAATCCTAATTCGAGTTGATTAAAATTAAGTGGTTTTGCCTGTCTACTGATTTAATAACGAGATGGAATATGGTATCATATGCTCCTTCTCCTGATTCATTTGCGATTAGCCTTTTTTGTGTTAATACTGATTAAAGTACAGTTGGCTTTGTTTCCTTTTCCGTGTGCATGTGAACACATATATGAGACTCTGAACCTGAGTTTTGAGTTGTTGCTCAACGTCCTACCTTGAAAGTGTGTACTGTACTGTGTCTATATGCTATCAGTTGTGGACTATAGTAGGATATGTGCATCTAATATCTAACCAACTACTGCTGAGTCTAACTGTCGTATTTATTATCATTGGATACGCATACGTTTTGTTTTGGGTCTCATTGTGAATTGTTACAGTATTAATCGACTTGCAGCATGCGTAATTTTTCCCATGGTTTCTGCCAACAGTTTTAATTTGTACTGCAGAGAGAACGAGGAGCTAATGATGTGAAAATACGTTAGTCAAATCGGAATCTGTGCATAGATGATTATGTGAATTTGTAGGGACAATGGAATTCTATCTTCCTTTGTTGGGAAAGACCTGTCGTACGGAATATTGTGTACTCTGCAATAGCAATAGTCATAGTCATTTAAACCCATGTGGCAGGAGCAATGCATTGTATGTATGTATGTATGTAGTGTAATGTAGTGATGGAGCAACTGCTAGGCAGCACAGGTATCTTTGGAGGAGCAAATGTGAACCGTATCTGTGTAAGTGCAGGAGGTAGGTAGGTATGTATATTTACAGTATTGTATATAGTCAGAGATGAAAGGTAAGAACAGTGAGCTAGAGCAGAGCACAAACATTGCTCTATAGGTTAAGACGTCCGTGTGTGAAGTATGTAGTATAAAAGATGTATTAAATAGTGAGTCTAGTTTGGACATTGTGACGTGCCAAGCCAAGACAAGCCAAAGCAAGACAAGGCAAGCCAAGGTTCCTGAGTAATGTTTTGAGGTAATGCTCGTATGATAACTTATGATGAGTGAAAGACGTTGCCGGCGCTAAGTCTGATCTATAGTGGCAACCCAAACGACAGCTTATCGTCAACGGGAGTTCAAAATCCTAAATTGTGGTGGTATGTACTCATTTGTTCCAATGCAGCCCGGTCACTTCCTTGTCTCTATTCTACGCGAGCATTTTTATCTGTTCGGATTTTAAGAGAAGAATGGTGAGCCAGAACCATCACCACGCACGGTTCGTAGTCAATTTCTGTAGCATGTTACTCATGTATTTAATTTTCAACCTTCTCTCTGATCAACCTACGAAGTGAGCAACAGAAGTAGAAGCCTCACAATTTTCATCGTCACTGTCGCCCATTCAGTTTTTGGCATAATCTAATCACAAAACGAGTTCAGCTCTCGATCTTGCTTGCCGTATTTGTCGGTTGGTATGACTAAGCGTAAATTTATAGATTTGATCCGTCGTCCTACCATTCTCTCCACAGTACAGACTATCTCACCGTCGTCTTCCAATTCTTCTTCTACTTGTTCCTTTTGAGAACTAGTATGGAAATGGAGTCGAAGATAGCACCGCTTTCAAATATCTTTGCCAGCATTTTTTCTTCAAGATAAAGTTTGATGAGCGACTTAAACCTGAGCGTTGTAAATTGTCTGTCCATCTCACTCTTTCCGATAAGATTCTCTCGGTGTGTCCCATTTTTTCTGGGACCTAGGCCTAAAGCACTGGCAATTTTAATTCAAAGCTTTGCATTATTGCTAGTCTTTCACTCTGACTGACCAAAAGTCTCTTTTTTCTCTATGTGAATTGAAATGGAGCATAAATTGTCTTTTCATTGTGATAACTCTCGGGGTCTTTATGCTTTTCACTGGCATTCATCACTAAATCTCGAAATCTGTTGGCGGGTTCCGAGCCTAGGTATTTTTCTTGGGAGTGAGAAGTACTTGCGACAATCATCCAAGGTTTATCGATTTCCCTTTTGTTTATATGGCAGATTTGGACTGGCCTGGTCTGGCCTGGCCTGGCCTGGCTTGGGTAGTTTTTGGTTTGATGGTGATGATGATGAGAGTGTTTAGAACAGTTTACCTCATCCTGGTTTTTTCAAATGTTCCACGATACCATGTGTTTGACATTGACTGGCTTTGGCTTGGATCTGTTTGTTTCTGCTCAGGTTGAGATGAGTTTTGAACGTTGTTGAAAGCAGATAAGCTCGAATTAAGTCAACAGGAGTTAGTCATGAGTCATGATTTTAGATGGTACATTGAAAAATTCGTGCTTGACCGTGGTATTTAGTCTCGGGCAGGCTCTTCAGGTTTTTCCACCATATCATCCCTTTTGAACGGAGATGTGTGGTGAAAAATCTATTAATCACTATCATTCGAAGAATAAAAGTTGTCTCAATGAAGAAACATTGGAAGGGAACAACTCTCGTGTTATGCAAATCATATGATTCACGGTACTTTTCCCATAAGTCTTGCCTTGTCTTGTGTTCCTTGTCTAGTCTTGTTTGTTGTGCAAACCATCTCATCCTCATCCGGTTATTTTTATCAGACCTTCGCAATGCGTCCAAAGACCAACACCGAGTTCTCTCCTCTCTTAGCAACGTGTTGCTTTCTAACTGTAAGGATGGATGGACATGGACATGTAAATAAAATTCGATCCATTACGAATCAGTTCACGTTTTATTTACATTCACATGAGGTTGGAGCCGGTTGAATGCGGTCGACGTCGCCGTCGCCGTCGCCATCCCATGCCATCCCATACCATGCTATGCCATGCCATGATATTACCGATGTAGTTTAGTCTACATTGCCGCAAACTGGGATCTTATCATAATATCCTATCATATGATTTGGGATGCAAAGTTAAAATAAAGCATCGAAAGGTCGCTTCGGGTCATCCTTAATGTTATTTTAACCAGATTACCTGCTCAGCACACTATCAATACAACAGTAACTAGCAGTATCAATATCATATCAATGAGGAGGTTCGGTCCGTAATCTGTAATGATACGGTGAGCAAAACAAAGGAATACTTACGCAGCGTAGGTCGTATCAGTATTCGTTTATTTCTTAGTGGTAGGTAATACGGGGCTAACTTGATCTTCTTCCTCATCATTTTTGACGCCATTAATAATTCCCACAACCTGCTATCATTAAATTATAGGAATAACGAGAATGAGAACGAGAACGACCTTTGCGTGGCTTTGCTTTGGTTAAGTCTCTCTGGTGGTGGTGGTAGTGGTGGTGAAAGTATGTGAGGAAATTATAAATAATTGCAGTCGTAAGCCAATGAAATCAAATAATGAATACAATTACCTTGGACAGATTACAAGTTAAAAACCAGATTGGAGTCGAAGTATTGATTACTACATGGTTCTAACTTGAAACGATCATTTATAACTCTGGCTGGGCGATGATGTATCCCGTCTGGTATGATGATTATGACAGGGAAGAGAAATGGGTGTATGGAGTTACTTAACTCATAGCTGTCTGTGTTAAGGCATAGAGTATAGAATCTTAAGGTAATGATGCTCCTTCTTCTACACGCATCACTAATACACCTGCTTTACAACTACAACAGTGAGTGTGCTTCTTCTACAATTGCCATTGCATTATCTGTATTAGTATAGGTAATATATCGTTACACCTGTATGTACATTTATTTGCAAATGGGATGCACCGAATCAAAATCGAGTACAGAATGGTATGTATCTTGATGTTGTTGACGTTGATTCTGATGTTGATTCTGATGTTGATTCTGATCCTGATCATGAACATGAACATGAACATGAACAGGAACATGAACATATCATGCATGGAAGTGGAAGCCTATACGCTTTGGTTTGTAAATACTGTGGTTAAGTGAAGCGAAGCGTAAATTAAATTCTATGCATATCAACTTGTTCGCATCTTTTCATCTATGACAATATTGATGTGTGGATAAAAACCTTTTTGATGTTAGGCACAGATCTTTGATTGGTTTGTGTGGTCGTCCAATTCGATTCGGTAGGGTCCGTGGATTTATTAGACTTCATCTCCTCTGCTTACGATTAGACAACTTACGATTAGACTTGGATCGCACACACCGAGCTGTATAAATAATTACCTGTGCACTCGTTTAGTTACATGGTGAGTGTCTGAAATTAACCGTGCAAGTCGAACTTTAACTTGACGACTAGGACTGACGTTTGTTGTATACCTATACATAGATTTCTGCACTTGTTCCTGGCATTATTCTAAACCTTCCACTTTTGTTTTCGGTTGTCCTTAGGTACTAAATGTTTAAATGTTTTACTGTATGTATCTATTTAGAAGGGATGAGATGATGTGGAAAATACCTACATGCATAGAAGCGTAGCGCGGATGGAGATGAGAAAGACAAGTAGGTAGTTTATACCTATATATATATGAGTATGTCTCACCTGCAAGTGAAGTCTCGTTCTGACAGACAGAGTTCCATGCATGAAGTTCGGCTCCCGGTTTTCCGTTGCTTCTTGATGATTTCACTGGTCTTGGATCTGAGCTTGAAGTCCAGAACACGCTCGTAGTCCCAGGCTCGGTCGCAGTGGCCACTCAGACAAACTTTCTGTGCGTAGAGCGTGAAGACTGGGAATTGTGAGGAGCTCAGAGCACCTGTTTACAAAACAACACAACGGAATGAGTGACGCATGTCAGTTTGATAAAGGAAAAAAGTATTTTCTACAACAACTTGTCTGTGAGGTTGTTCGGTTGTTCGAGCAAGTATAAAATACATGTCAGGTTATCCACTGTAATAGTTCTTTTGCCAAAGGCACAAGTTCTTGTCTTTGAATTATGATTGTGATGTGACTATGATGTGGACATGGAGTCGTATATATATGTCCATGTGATAGGCATAGATAGGTAGGTACTTTTTATTATTATGAATGTACCTAGGTACGTATGTTTATATTTATTATAGGTACACGACTACCACGCTTTAACAGTATTATCCTAGCATTAGCGTTCTTCTTCTGTTCTGTTATGTTATGTTGCTCTGCAGTGTTCAGTGCAGTGATTGATAAAAAAGGAAGAGAGATGAGAAAACGAGAAATAATAGTACGGTCGACCTTGACTTGAGCAGTTTACATATGTATGCCTATGCATTATCTCTACTGTATATACATAGGTTAAGCTAGCTGTACCTGTAGAATTGTTGCGGTAGCGGTAGTCTAGTGTAAGTAAATAATTTCACTCGTAATCCCACAGGATATAATGGCAATGGCTATTTTGTAATGCTAGCTGAGTAATAACAACACGAGGTGTAGGAATAATCACCGAGTTGTATTTATTGTAATTGGAAATAAAAGTAGGTGGGCGCCAAAATTAGATTGGGGTCAATCCTACCATAATACTGACTACGTTGACATTTATATTCAACACTATTTCAGGGAAAATGCATGGCTGGTGTCTTGTCTTCATTTATAATTTCCTTCCATTTATTTATCCTAAATGTCATTTAGATCTAGCGACAGTGGCTACGTATATCTACACACTTGTTGGAAATGGGACTATTCAGTCCTTTTGACTACAGTTTACGGATGAGGACGGTCAACCGAGAGAAATGGTGCTCGGGTTTTTTGAAATTGGAAAATGAGTCCATGTGTTTTATTTTTATTATATAGAAAAGTAGGTTTTGAATACGAAGGAGGCAATAAATCGTTGGGATTATGCGGATGATGATGATGATGATGATGATGTTGATGTTGATGATGGGAAGAAGCACCAGCAACCAGCACCAACATCAGCATTTAGTTGTGCATCATTGTTTATGCATGGTGTCTTTGCCATGCATTTGTTTGTTTCCATCCTATTTTCAACCTCGTCATCCTGAGCATGATTCCGTTAGGAAAGGACTTAATAAAAGTTTGTTTTGCTGACAGAAATCTCTCTGTTTTATTGTGTTTATTGTGAGAGACATGAGCAGCTGAAGAAGGCACTTGGGATTTAACCAAAATAGCCAACAACTTAACTACTTACATCGTGACTGTATGTAGTTGTAATTTGAGTGTCATCAAAAACAAAGCTAGTGCATAGTCTATAATGGGAAGAAGATGAAGGGGAATTCCTACATCTAGGATTATACTAGAGACATATGTGCAGTCGGTATTTGCATTGGCATCGGCATCGGCATTGGCATTGGCATCGGTATAGTTTTAGTCGACTTAATTCAGTACATTGTTTTGTATGCACCAGCTATCAGCATGTAGCTCGAAGTCAGTTGGTCCCGTCTTTCTCCTATCCTGTATTGTTTAGTCTTAAGCGACTTAGTTAAATGGTCCAATCGATTTGCAATGAGGAGGAGAATAACTGAGATATCAAATTGACCGAAGGCTCAAAGTACTTACATACATCGCATACATTGCACCGCACCGGTAAGATAAAACATACATAAGACTTGGTGCAACAGATGAATTGGATGAAGGAATAAATGAAACTAAAGTGAAGCGAAGAAGCATTCACCGTCACAATTCAACAGGGTAGGTAGGTACATTATGTATACCCAAGTGTAAAAAGATGGACGGTCATATAAATGGAACTGCATCGAAAATTGATGGTAGGAAAGTAGCAATTGCAACCACAACAATAGTCATAATATGATACCCTTTTGTCTTACTTCATGATACCATTGCATTGCATTGCTTTGCATCGCATCACATCACATCACACATCGACATGCAAGTTTTCCTAATTTTACTGCCCAGTAAAAAAAGAAGACGTAGGAATATGTAGATGGGTATTTATTAAGTGTGTCTGACGAAAGAACAATCCGTTTTATGGTAAGGCCTGTCATGTCATAAAATCCACTTTCCGACGTCGCACTCACCATTTTATTTCATTTCATTCCAGTAATAATAACACTAATAATAATAATAGTAATAATGATTGTTGTTATTATTATTGTTATTGTTGTTGTTATTTCGAATGTAATGTAAGTAATCGCAAAAGCTTTGGAAAATTTGGTTTGCCGGTCAACTGGTCAATGCCAATGCCAATGCTAATGCCAATGCCAATATCAGTGCGAATGGAAATTCAAATGTGGTAATCAAATACCGTCACTCCCATCGGATACGCGGATGTGGATGAGGATTAGGATTTCGATGCACTGTATGTATCTACTGTAAAATGCACACATGGTAGAATTATAAGGGATTGATAGTAGGAACCGGTAACGGTTCCTTTAAGGAAGGAGGAGTTGATGAAGGGAAGGAAGTAGAGTAAGGAGAAGGAGAAGGAGAAAGAGTAGAGTCTCGAGATAGTCTGGGGCGATGGAGGAGAAACGGTGGAGGATGATGATGATGGTACAAAGTATTTATTCTGTTTTATAATGCTTTACAAAATGAGGTGGAACTAATCATTTGATTATCATGATGAAATTTGTATACTTTTGGGTGCAAATTAGGGAATTATAGAGCAAGTGTACGAGCTTCTGAATGAGTACAAATAGTACAATGTGTACAAAGAGTATAATATTATGGCATGGCATGTATACACCGGACGACGAGATTAGGCTAGAAATGTGCCATGAGCTGTAGCTGTAGATATCATTATAGAGAGCTATGACTTTGACTGTACTGTGACTGTTGCTGTTATAGGTCCTGTAATCATGTCCGCTGTAATTATTGTTAAATAACGCTATTCGCCCCTAGCACTCAAGTCAACATCAGCACCAGCACCAGCACCAGCATCATATCAGCATCAGCACATGAAGATGAGTAGGGAAGTAATAGAGAAGACGGAGTAAGTTGTACAGTGATAGCACCCACAGGACGATTATTTATTTGCCTCGCATTTTACAGTATCCAGTATATGGTGTGTAGTAGAGTAGTAGCCCACATAATATTCTTGACTAGCCTTGTACTTGTATATTCCTTCATCCTTGCGCATCTCAATCATTCCTGTTCATTCCCATGCCTGAATGATGGTACTTGAGCTCAGTTCTACAGCTAACATAATAATTATTGTTGTAATCATACCTGCGTACAGTCTAAATATTTATCGATAGCATGATGATGGTGATGATGATGATGCGATGTGCGTCTCGTCCTCGTTGTTTCTCACAGAGGTACACGAGACAAGTCATAACAAACACGGAGATACAATACAATACGATACAGGTGCTTTGACGCTTACGTTCCCTTGCGTTGTTCTGTCGGTCTACTCTATTCATTTTGCATGGCTAATGTTTGCCGATTCTTAACTGCTGTGCTTTGGTGTGGTGTCATTAGTAGTAAGAGATGTTCCGGCTCTACTTACTTATCCTACTATGTTATTTGTCATTATTTCATTGTAGTGGAATTAATTGGTCTCTTCACAAAGGGAAATAAGAGCGAGATACCTATACAGGCATAAATGCAGAGTTGCCTCATACGGTTTTATGGGACCAGAACCAGAACCAGACCCAGAACCAGAACCAGAACCAGACCAGAACCAGAACCTGAACGAGCACTAGAAAAATTGCGTTTCGCAGCTCTCTCTCAGTTATACCACCTGATAACAGAACATAACAGTTGAGTGAAGACAGGAAGCTACGTAATTTTTTCACATAGCAGTGCAATCCTATCGTCGACACGTCTTCAGAGCCAAGTCAGGGCAGGAGGAGGTCGAAGGTTAGAGGTGGAGGTGACTGTTGTCAAAAAATGGTTTGAGCTTGAGCAGGAGAACAAGGAGAAGGAGAAGACAAAAACCTGTTTTAATGTTAGTGTCTTATTTTTGGGCAGCTGGGGTTAGGCATACACATTCAGGTAGAATGAATGACTTGGACATGGACATGGACGTGGACGTGGTTGGAAACGATGTTCAAAGTTTTGTTTTCAAAATTGCACCCGTGTCAAAAAAATGCCCTGTTGGTTTCAAGGTGTTGGTTTTGGATACTTGAGCTGGTGCTGGGACTGGGGCTGGTGCTGGTGCTACATATACAGATACATAGTGGAGCATTCTGTTCTTTTTAAGTTCCTGTGAGCTTGAGCAGGTGAAGATAATATAGCCATGTGTTGTAAATCAGACTGAAGTGATGTGATGCCATTGCCATGCCATGTCATGTGTATGGATTTTCTACCCAGTGAACACGAACACGCGTCATGTATACTCTCAGTTGAGTTGAGTTGAGATGAATTGTGTTTGTGACTACCTGCGGTTGGGTTTTGGACTTGAGAGAAATCCTATCCCGTATGAGGCTGTTGACTATAAATATTCGTGAAAAGTTTTATCTTTAACCTATCTTGCTATTTTCTAATGACCTTGTTTGTAAGGCAGTATCTCTTGTGATGCTGGTTCTTTTTTTCTTGCTAACAATTTCTTTATAATACCTAGTAGATCATTTCCAAGCAGATAAGTATCTCCATTACGTTGTATCGCCTTCCATCCTATTACATCGTTGTATGCTCCTTTGCCGTTTGGATTGGAGTAAAACATGCTATGATGTACTGTATTATGTTCTGCTATACAATGCCATGCCATGCCATGCTATGCTATGCCATGCTATGCTATGCCATGCTATGCTATGATGTGATGTGATGTGAGTGCTTCGCTCACAATCACAATACGGTTCATTGAAATGTATTACGTACGAGTTGCGTGAGACAATTTACTTATTAGGATGCTGATTGTAGACAAGATAGTATAATAGAAGTCCATGAAAAAACCACGTATATTCATTAATTGACTATTAAAATCTGTAATGCTTGTTTCATTTTCTATTACACTAACGGGACTCTCCTTTGGCTCTGAACACTGAAAAAGGAAATAGGAAATGACAGAAAGGTGCAAATAAAGCTCTTGATTTTTATCTCTCTATTTAATAAATAGAGGAGCGAGAGCTACATCCGTACATACGGGTTCCAATAAATTACTATTATATTCTCGACGATAAGTTTAATGGGTGCTTGTAGGTAGGTATCTATCTTGAGTCTTTCTCACATCAAAGTACAATGCTAGGTACTCTCAACCACCATACCATACCATAGCATAGCATAGCATACCATACCATACCATAACATACCACTCACCGTTCAACGTTTCTGGTTCTGGATATTAGTTCAGCAAATCCTGTCACTCTGACTCATAGTCTGTGCTCTTGCTGCTGTGCCTTACTACATAAATCCTTTTCTTATCCTTAGATTCAACATTATTAATGGTACCGTTTTTTTCCTTTTCGCAAACGAGAAAGAATTGTGTAATAAATTTACTCCAATTTCATGACTAAATTTGGACGCACTGTGCTCGCACACTTGAAATCTATTTTCTTCCAGTGGCTTTCGAAATGCTTTTCAGATTTACCTGTCGAGGCTTTAAGCTACCTAGACTAATAGTAAGTAAGTAAGATAAGAGCTGTCAGCCTTGCTGTGTGTGTGTGTATATGTATGTATACCTACGTACCCCTGTCCACCACAGTGAAGCTTACTTATAAAAATGGGATTAGATTCGACACGGGTCCCAACATAGCAATCGGTCGGATCGAGTCGAGTCGAGTCGAGTGGAGACGATGAGACGCCTACGAGAAAATGGTAGTTGGAATGCCGTTTCTTGAGACGATCAAGTTGATATTTATAGGCGAGCACGATGCGATACGTAATAATAATGGAGTAGGATCAAAAGTGACGGTGAGAGGAAGTTCAGGTGAGGGTGATGACACGCATCCCATTCATCACACGCGAGATCCTTTTTTGTCATGAGATCGGCTCAATCAATGCGTCTATCGACAAGCGTTACAGTAGCTGGCTCAAAGCAAGCCGTCAAGCAAGGGTGCTTGCATTTGATACAGATTTGATGGCAATCCGATACAAACCAGTGTAACGTATGTAATATGACATGCCACGCAAAACAACACAACACAACACAACGCAACGTAACGTAACACAATACATTTCATTACAAGACGCAATCCAACGCACAAAGTAACGTCACATCATCATATGATAATATAGCGCACAGATTTTTTATCTTGCTCATTTTGAACCAATTTTGGCTTCATATTCTCCAACTGTTTTTCATTCCTGTCGACTACCTAACATTAAGATTCGACATTGGACCAAGAGCTAGTGTGGATTTGGGAAGGAACTTGTTTCGAATTTGTTCACAGTCGTGGTGTGGTGACGAAATTGTTTGGAATAATGGTGACCTTTTAGCGTAATGGGCTTTGTGTACCCAGCACCCTTGTCCTTGTCGTTGAGCTAGAGACACAAGTAGTACTATAATAATTATACGTATGGTATAGAAATGTATATGTAGGTATACTCCTATGTGCTCGAGATTGACATACGATTGTGAGGAGGCGCAGAAAGGATTCTATTGAAATGGCAAAGTCTTAGGTAGCTGTCTCCTCACATGTCACTTGTGTTTCTAAGGAGAATGATAGATAGTTGAACGAGTCTAGGTAGTCGTTTAGGATGCAGTTGTATACCCGTCTCGGTTCACCCAGTTGCATAATTGTTAATGTGACTTGATAGCATATACACTTGTCATTAGAATAGAAAGTACCGCAGAACCAACGAGCGGAATCGTCGTCATTTTTATCTGGTGGTTGTTAGGATTCATCAACAATCTGCTGGAAATTCTACCTGCACTATCTACTTACGTAGTTACATAGCTACGTACACTAACAAGGTATACTTGGCATTATTTACGTATGTATGCCATGTGTGGACTGTATGTGTAATGAAATGCTATGCAATGCCATGCAATGCTATGCAATGCAATGCAATGCGGTGAAGAGACAGGGGCAGGGTAGCGTATCGTCTGTCTATGGATCTCTCGACTTTGTTTTGCTCTACTCTTATTATGATTATACAAGAAGATCTCAAGACTCTAGTCTAGATCCAATATATCTGTGCTATCTATATGTAGGTAGTTTGGTGGTGTTGAGAAAAGTCATTTAATCTCGATGCATAATGTATTACTGCAAAAAGATGTTCAACCGGAGATTCTATCAGGGAATGTAACGTTGCTCGTTGCGTTCGAGAGAAGGAATAAGGATAGAATACACCATTCCGAGACTCTACTGACGATGAGACTGTACTGTAAAATGTGTAGTGCTATGTCTATGTCTATGGACGGGACGTGAAATGAAAACCAGCAGCGTAGCTCACGTAACAACATTGAGCGCAAAACGCAAGTGTGGACAACAATATAACGGCCTTATTTCTGATCTGATGCTGTCCCAGGAATCACTTGAGCATAGGAGAATTAAAGTCACAAAACAATATAAGAGGGATTCAAGCCCATATAACCTGTTGTTTCATGCTCCTCGTGTATATAGGTAATGGACGATGTGATAGTACAAGTATTCCTAACACTTCCTCATTCAACCTGACTCTTTGACTACATCATACTCTAGCTATTCCTATTCCTATTCCTATTGCTGTTACCTACAGTGTATGTATCGTCTCTCCCTCTGTATCAAGACTCGTATCACCATCATCATCCCAAAGACGGACTTACTTAGGGGAATTTGAAAAAAAAACTAAAAGGATTTTTTAAGGAACGAGGTCAACTTGAATTATGTACAGGATGAATAATAGCCATAGCCATAGCCATAGCCATAGCCATAGCCATAGCCATAGCCATAGCCATAGCCACAGTCATAGAGACGAATGGTAGTCAATATGTGTGTTCAATGTGCAATAAAAATAGGCTGGAAGAAGGTGCAAAGGAAAAGAACGGGATCCCTAATGGTTAAAGTCAGAGTCTTGTTTCTTTACAACCATTAGCGCGATAAATACTCAGCCTCACAATATCCACAATAGATTCACACGAAATTTAATTACTATAATGCGAGCGTGATTAGCACTGGTTATGAACATATAATAATTAAACATGCTCATTAAGGTACTTCCGACGATACCCAGGGCTTCGAGAGCTTCGCAACCGCAATTAACATTAACCCATGCCCATGCCCGTGACACCTTAAACCTTTGGCGAACAACTGTAGAAAAGTGACATGTATCTCCTTGCATCCACTTGCATTGCAAGGAAGAACATGAACATGAACATGAACATGAACGTGGACGTGGACGTGGACATGAACGAGAACAAGAACGAGAACAACAACAGAAACGACCACTATAACTGCTATCAACTTCCCTATAAAACTAAATAATGGAATGACTACGGCCGTTGCTTCACGAACTAAGATCAGACTAACAACGTGTATTCTTTTTTTTCTATGGAATGCTTTGCTTTAAAAATCTAAACAAAAATGAGGTAAAGCTATTTAAAGTGAGGATACTATGTAGGTACATAGGTACTGTAGGGTTTGTATGGCTAGAGTGCGACACACTTTTAATTTCAAAATCATGTGATGATATTTACTAATTATTCTTCCTCGGTCTTACCTGGTCGATGATCAGAGTCCGCACTGAAGAGCACACACAATCCGGTCTCGTAGTTGGCTGCCCGACAACTCGAATTCAGCCGACATGCTTCGAGACAGTCGGCGAGCATGAGAGTGCCCGGTTGAGAATCGAGGAGATCCGCGGGAGAGGAGAAGACGAATCCTGTCACAAGTTCGAATCCAGTATTCTCGGAACTACAGTCGAATCGCGGGACTGGTGGTTGTCCAGCGGCTAATTGTTGTCTCAAACTCAATCCCAAGAGGGGTCGTAGCCCACCTGAGAGAACCGAGGGTCGTTGTCCAGTCGCATAGGAGGTTACAGTCACCAAGTATAATAGGATCAGAGGTAGTGTCGAAATCATTTTCATGCTAGAGTTTTTTTTTCAAAAAAAATTCAAATAATGAAAAAATGAACAAATGAAATAATCCTCTGGCACTGAAACACCAAGCACAATTTTCTATCACAAAAGGTAAACAAACAGAAACAAAGAACGAGTGAAATTGGACAGAAACTGTATACAGTAGACTTGAAAGAGTAGAACTGTAAAGTTGATGAGACTTGTGTTGAAATGAAATCCAAATTGGAATTGAAATTCAGATGCAAGTTTGCCGACGGAGTGGTGCGGTGTCAACAATGCAAGCTGATCGAAGCACATGCACACTGACAATGAGAAAACTATCCTCGGATGTCTATGACTTGGTCTTTTGGTCGGTATTAGGATTAGGGGTCTGCTATATATGCCTACCTAAGTACACAGTACACAACACACTCCTCCACTAGTACTAGTGTGTCGACAGAGGAAGTAGTGTTGTTGACTTGGAGGGTTTCTGGGAATGCGAATGCGAATACGAGTGGTGTGGTGTGGTGCTGGTGCTGGTGCTACCATTCCGTCAGCCTCTGACGGTCAGAGTATAAGGAGGCTAATCACTTACCCTGAGTTCTGGGGATGGTCAGGATTATACCTACAAGACAATCTAACTGATTTTAACGTTATCCGTGACCAATATGAAGGCTAAACGTCAGCTCAGCGATTGTTGGTTGGCAGAAAAAGGGAGTTGGACTTGGACTTGGACTATGTCTTGGAATATGTCTTGGACTATGTCTTGGTTTTGGTTTTGGCTTTGGTTTTGGTCTCGGAGTCATAAGATACCTACGATTACGATAGGAGCAGAATTCTCAAGAGTGCGAAAGGAATCTATAAGAGAAGCCAATTCCAAAAGTGCATTTGATTTACTCTTTTTTTACTCCACTCTACCTCCTGCCGTTCACTACGACGTCGTTGATACAACTTGTAAATGCGTAGGTTCGCCACTCAAATTCTGATTATAGAACGAATCATTTTGTCTTCTCAATTTTTCCATGCTATAATTTCAGAATTAAAAATGGAAAATATATTGCATAAAGTATCCCAGCGGAGCACACACACTGTTCCGTCGACATTATTATCATGACGAAATTACCTGTATAAATTATCCATGTTCTGTGGTCATGAACTGGGTAGGAGGGTAGGTAGTTTCTAAATAGTAGTTTCTCATTTCCCTCCTGCTCCTTCTTCTAGACGTACTTTATTATTTCTATATGTGTGTAGTCATCGTTTGTAATCGCTAGCCTCATCTTATTTGCTCGTGAAACAAAGTCAAGAGGTGCTTAGACAGTCTAGAGTTTCTCAACAAATGAATAGTCTATAGCACCAACATGACATAGACATAGGCATAGACATAGAGTAAAGCACGCAGAGGATCAGATCAGATCGGTTGAGATCAAGTTGCATCTAATCTAATGCCTGAGTAGGTGGTTGAAGCCAAAGCCAAAGCCAAAGCCAACTTCTCTCTCTCTCTCTCTCTCTCTCAACATATTTTAAATATATGTACCCACCACGCGATGGACTTTTGTGGGAGTACATTACACTACATACTTGATGGGACACACTACGCATTCTATCCCATTGCATTCTATTGTACTGTATTGTACTGTACTGTGCTGTACTGTGCTGTACTGTACTGAACTGTACCTTATATATCCTACCTAGTTTGTGCCAACTTGTTCACTCATTTCGCTTCCTCCCTTACGCGTCAGGCTTTCTTTGGACTGATGATGGAGGAATGGAATGGGAGATTGTCGTAGTGTAGTCATGACTATAGAGTGTGAGCTGGGGGTGTGTAATAATGATGAGACCGTAACTTATACTTTTCCAACCTGAATGAGTGTGAATGAAGAAGATGAAGGAGCGAAGGAAAAGCGCTCCCAAAGTGAGTTTGCACAATCCCAATCATTTCTGAAGGGTATGTAGTACTAGTGTATGTATAGTGTAGGAGACGACGATTTCATACGACTCAATGACTTGTTGAATTCACCAATGCAATGTAATGTAATGCAATGTAATGCAATGCAATGCAATGCATAAGGTACATAGTACATGGTGCATGTAGGTGGTTGTCTCTCTTCCAACGTACCTACATATGTTTGCTCGTATTTTCCACATTTTTCGGAGTTCAAGAGAATTGAAAGCAAAGCAGACGAGCATCCAGTAGTTAGCTGTACGCTACAGGATGTGATTTATTCTATGGCTTAATTCCTGTCCTACAGAATTGATGAACTCGAAGAAGAAAAGAATGTGACGATGTTAGTGTGATGCTACTATATGTATATCATATGATTACTCAGGAAATCTGTGTAAACTGAAATCTACATAATATGTTTTCTACCTGTTCTTTTCAACTTTTTGATAAAATAATAAAATTTTCCGCCTCTACCTAGTATGACATGGCGTGACCTAGGTTTGAATGGGACTTGTAATGACTATTATGTTGGATTATTATTCCTTTGAAAAATGTGAGTGTTTAAAGTAGGACCAAGTAAAGTACTACCAAGACCAAGACCAGGACCAAGTCTTGGTCTTGGTCTTATGGAATGGTTTAGGACTGAGTGACGATGAGACTAGGACTGGTTTGGGAATGCGTGTGTAAGGCTCGTTATTTACTCTACGGAGAGCATGGGTCAGAGGATAAATTCATTACATAGATATTGACGGAGAGAATTATTATTGCGGGAGTCTGTGTAAATCATTTGGAGAATGGAGGAGTAGGTAAGCAACAGATAATTCCCTGCCGGCCCTTATTATTCCTCGTAGTTTATGCCATGCTTGTTGTGCGGATATTTATGAAGAGAGGAGATAACTTTGCAGAAACCCGTAGCGAACGATTCAAAAAGTTTTTAATACCAGTCTTGATCATTACACACGTCATCTTCATCTTCATCGTCATCGACATGCTACGTAGTAAGTAGGTACACAGGTTTGTGCTATACCATTCTATCTGCATACCGTACCGTGTGGCTGTTAGGGAGTGAAGGATCACTGATTGTTCACTAGTCCATACTTTCATCATGTCGAATCTAGAGGTGGATACGTTACCATACTAATTCCCCTTAATTTCATTTTCATTCTCTTCAAAGTCTATTAATTAGTTCAGGGCCGATCTCCCTACAGATATTTTGACTTTTGACTCCAAACTGACTTTATCTTGGATTTCCTTCTACCTGTACCATGTGTGTCTTGTCTTTATTATGACTATGAGTAGTATGTCAATTCCTATATGTGTGTATATGTACATAAGGATTGGGAGTGAGGTAATTATAGGGAAAACTAAAGACATTGCATAAAGCTTGGGATTACTCCTGGTCCTATATACCTACCTACTACGGCATGGTTTTTGGATGGAAAAAAGGTTCCTTGGTTGTTCCGTCTTGTTCTACTCATTAAAATACTGAGCAAGACTTTAAGCGGAGATAAAGTTTTAGTGG